>JAVQJL010050845.1:0-73082 GCA_036024295.1 Nannoperca obscura
TGGGGGGGGGTGGGGGGGGGGTGGGGGGGGGGGGGGGTGATGCTGTCACTGAAGACGCTAAGACAATAACATCATCACAGGATTGGAACTCAGGCTCTGTCAAACCCCGCAGCAGCAACATTATAGAACGACGCAACTAAAATCAAGCCATATTACAGTTAATGCACTTCTATGAAAACTGCCCACCAATGCTACATGTTGTATCAGTCACTGTCTGTAAGCAACGCTTTCATCAGCCAGCATCAATGATGTCCTTCAACCGATTTCCACCCGTGAGGAAGTTACAATGAAATGTCACGTTTTAGACAGAGGAGGGATAGTATGCCAGGCGGCATTTGCTGCTTGAGTGAGCATGCCAGAAAAGCTTTGAACATGTGTTACCGTGAAAAGACATTCCACATTAGGGCCATTAAAAGTGCCATTATGGTAAGTGTGCCACATCTCCCTCTCAATCAAAAAAGATGTTTCAAATAAAACCCACCGTATCACATTCCCTTTAGGAATACTTTAAATAGGCTACAGGACTGTATAGCTGTCTGAGGTTAGCACACGTATCACTCAGCTGGAGGACTCAGGGAGGGTGGCACGTGGCCAAGCACAGTTGAGGGGAACGTGTGCTGGATGCGGGGGCCGGAGCAAAAGGCTTGAGCTGGAGCGCACAGATGTGGAGGCACTGACGGATGTTTCTGGGACAGATGCTAGCTTCGCCCAAGCATTTGCAGCTGTGTGGACGTGCACACGTGTCTTTCTGTACAGTATTTTTGTGTGTGTAATCATCTCTACACTATTATTTGTGACCTTTTGTGTCTCAGCTTTGGTCATTTAGATTTTTGGCACCTCAGTTAGAATAAAAGGCAGGATGGCTCAAGACAATCTCAGTTTATTTTACTGTTTCCCTTTTATTCATACTTTATGAACAGTAACAGATGACAACATGGCCCAAAAAGTAAAGAATGGTGCACCAGAGTAAAGTGTCAGAGATCCAATAGATTCACAGGTATTACTGCTTTGGCAGCGTTCTGTCTTTTGTCACCGATGAGCTTCATGGCACAGAAGGACAACAAAGCAACAGGGCGAATCAGAGTGTATCTGCACCCCGCTGAGTACGTGTTCGCATGAATGACTGTTGTAACTGTAATCACAGTTTGTGTGGGTTACTGCGTACACGTGTGTGTGTGTGTGTGTGTGTGTGTTCACATACGTGTGTCGGAGGAGTGCTTGCATTCATGTGTGGTTGGAGATGACGCAAACCTTGCTGGTGCAAGCTGTTGCAGTGCTCAGTTAGGTCCTAATTGAACTGCCTGCTTTAGCTGCTTGATTGCAAACAGACCCAGGTGAGTGTGTGACAGCACCCTCCTCCTCCTCCTCCTCCCTCCTTTCCTTCTCTTCCTGCTTCACTCACTCCCTACTCCAGCTAATTCTCTCTAATGAGTTTCGAGACCCATGTCATGCACTATGCTCACTACAGTGCTAATGATTACAATTTGTCCAGCCGTCTGATTAAGGAAGTGGCTATTAGAGCACCGTGCCACACTTAAAATCCTCCCCACTGGCTCCACACAGAGTTTTATGGGTACAGGCGATGGAGTGTCACTGAGGAATAGCTCTGCGCCATCAAAGCTCTAATGATCCTTAAAAGCATATGCATGTATTTTACAGCCATGCTGCTCACAGAAAACCCACAATTATATGTAATATCATTCACAAGGTGTAGTAAAACATATACATTTTGGAAAGAGGAGCTTATGATTATTATAGATTGTGGTGTCAGGCACCCAGACAGGAAACAAAACTGATTTTTATAGGGCAAGGGCACCCAAAAGTAATTACTTATAACATAGGTTCAGGCCTGTAATAAACAATTACTTGGATTACACCAGCATAGTGCCTCGTAAACACTACGGTTCTAAACTACACCTGAGTTTTCAGCCCGTCTGCTGGCTGGACCAAGCACTACCTCATACGAGAAACATGTCTGACAGCTTGGCAGTTCTCCAACCAAGCAAGTACAGGTTTTCTTAAATGCTCTCATCACGTTATACTTTATTAAGATTATCAAAACGGGGAGAAGCAGCTTAAAAATGTAAAGAATGAGCCTGGGATTGGTAACAGACAACAGCAGAACAGACTGAGCCTGAGAGTAAGGAGAAGCGACAGGTTGGGGCAAAAACAAATGCCCCGGCGAACTGGTGTGACAGTAAGAGACAGAGATCTGTGACTCATGATGCTCTTTCAAAGAGCTGAGAATCATCCACAAATAAAGTACAGACCACGCGGTTCCATCTATCCAGCACAAATGTTCTGTTCCTCTTTCCCCTAAAGGCCAATAAGATAAACAGCATGGACTCCACAACACACTACCCCACCCCCCACCCCGAGGAGAACATACTAAGTGAGACTGAACGCTTTCCATCACTCTTTTTCTCCTTCTATTTTTCACTCCGGCATATTTCTGAGCTCCACTTTGCTCTGCACTAAATCTTTTCTCTCTTCTGGTCATTTGAAGATAAATGACAGGACAGCAGATAAAGAAAGGAAGCAAAGTGATTGTGGTTTTAAAGTATTTGTCTTTGATAACAAATCGGCACCTATGTGGTCACAAACACGTTCCTCTTTCCTTCTCTGGCCTGCTTCCCGGCCTCTGCCAGTAGGCGTAGTGCTGGAACGCTCTGCTCCTCTCTGCGTTGTCTCTGTTTGCCTGCTAGCCCTGAGCCCAGCCCGGCAGCAAAACACGCCAGCACAGCAAGACGGAGCCAGGCGGAGTGCGATTAACATGAGCCTGGAGTCATTATGTTGTTCATGAGCCGTGTCCAAAGCAACAACTTTTATAGCACCTGTAACACACCAGCTAATCTGTCTGACACCCCTGACCAAATAAACACAGCCAAATGCCACTGCAAACACAAACACACACACACACACACACACACACACACACACACACACACACACACACACACACACACACACACACACACCAGACTAATGCTGGCTTCTCACATAAGCAGCACTGATTTAGGAATGAAAGTTGCCTTTAGTGTTTGTCGAGTGTTGAAAATGCAGTTGCTGATGGTAAAGTGAGGCTTTATGGTTGATTGTGTGTTTATTGACCTTTAACTTTCAGGATGGTTTGTTATGGGCTCAATAACAGCAGCAGGATAGCATGCACACACATTATGCCAGACCCCTTTCTGTCTCCACCAACACACCACCACCTCTGTCTTACCCATCAGTCAATGCCTGGCCTAATCAGTAAAATTAAATCCGATTAACTAAAACGCAGACCCCTACATTTAATTACAAGAACTGGGATCTTGGAGGGGAGCGCACTGCAAACATACATACTGGCCCCTTTATGGACAAGCATACTACACTAATTGCAGCCCTGTGTGATTATATAATTTAACTGTATTTAACCACATTAGTAGAATAGTGTGCACTACCGGGAGTAGACATAATCCTCGGGAAGAGGACATGTATATAATTGAATAATTTTCGATTCACAGGGTGATAAGGAGCGAAGTAAAGGAAGCAAACCTCTCCACGTTGGTTGCAATCCTGTACCATAGTCTTCTCATTAGGCGTAGTCAAAGAAAGCCTTGTGTTGGGTTAGCCCTGGGCCGGTGACTACTGCACTGTGAGTGAGAGGACAGGAATGGTGGTGTTCCCAGGGAAGCTGGGGGTTAAAAGGTCACCAGTGATCAAGGTACTCATGGTGGATTGTGTTTGAAAAGGCTGCACAAGGTCAGAAACCTGGCATACAAAATGTGAATTATACTGTGATTCTTAAAAATCAAACAGAAATTCAAATACATTTTTCTTAGAAATCAACATTAATATAAAATTAGCTCCAAATGACTGAAATGTGTTGCTACTGGTAATTTTATTTAATTATATAATTTGATCTAATATCTGTGTAGGCGGGCACTAAAAATGGTTCGTAATATCACTTCAGGTACAACAGCCACAAAGGCCGTTGCTTTGTCTCACCTGTAGCCTAATTTGAGCATGTGCGTTACTCTCTGTGCTCTGTACTTTACTCCATGTCATGATTCATATCATGAGGAAATGTATGGAGTGCTGCTGCCAAAGGAACCATCTACCCAGAAGCTTGAAGGTTAGATGCTGTCATCACTAATATGTCAAAAAAGTATTTTATCCTGCAATGAAAAAAGGAAATGAAAAAACATTATGTTTACATTTCCACACAAAAAAGTGAGAAAAATCCACATTCCACTTTAGGAGCAATTATGTCAATTCAAGGGAACCTATACTTTTGCCCTTATACATTAAGTGGTATTAATTTAGTCTCACATACACACACTGGTGCGTAGAAATCAGAGTTAAGTCAGAGTTAACACTTAAATCTAAATCTTTGACTTAAAAAAAAAAATCTTTTAGTACAGAAACAGCCAGGCACAAACATATTTGCTATGGTTTTGGACGTAAAAACTATACGATGATGATGATGATGATGATGATGATGATGCTGATGAGGATGCGGTTGCAACATGACAGCGCTGATGCGCCGGGAGATTTCTTAGGCCCCAAGAGAGGAGCAGAGAGGCCCTGCAGGCGGAAGTATAAGTGATCAGCCGACAGACCAGGACATGTGGTTAGGGTCGAGGGTCATCTCACCCCCATCTCTGCTCCCCCGCACCGCTGCGCACAGGAAGTCTGAATCCACACACACACACACACACACACACACACACACACACACACACACACACACACACACACACACACACACACACACTCACAGAAGCGAGCATGTACACACATGTAACGACACGCACAGGCTCACACAGCATAGAAAGAAAATCCCGGTTGCTGCTCCAGGGCTGACCCAGTAACAGTCCCCCTGCAGCAGCCGTGTTCTCAGCACAGTGATGACCTGCTCCTGGAGCTCGTAAACACAGGCCACCCAGAGAGAGAGAGAGAGAGAGGTAGGCGGAGGGTGGAGGGGACTTACACTAGCCTAGAGGCTGCTCTCCACTGGCCAACTGTCATGTCCTGTGACCTGACCTATTGGACCTAGAGCTGTACTAACAAAACACACACACACAGAAAATCCAGCTCAGCCAGGGAGACAGATTATGATACTGATGCCGCAAAAGTTTGCGAAAGATGTTTTTCTGGGGTTAAGTCAAAGAAACATGAAACCAAGAGTTTCCCCAGGAGCAGTTCTAGTAAAAAGACACGAAAGGCTCAGATTCACAGGTGAATAAGGAAGAGATATAACTTCAAACATTTCACAAACTTTGCTGACTGATCAGTACGGCAGGTGACACAGATGATGCTTCCTCCTTCGAAGCGAATGCAAATATCCAGTTAGGTGAAGGAGGAAGTGCACCTGTTGACTTGTTAACCCCTGGCCTGCATTTGCATACTGTGCCGCTGCTTGCCAGTAGGGCAAACCAAGTCTGATGATCTCACTGTTGGTTTGTTTGCCAGAACTCAGGCACCAACTTACATGATTTATTTGCAGAGTTTAGTGCTTAGCTGGACTGGAGTTTTTCTTCTCCTTGTGCCCAGTAAATGTCCTATATTCCAATTTGCATTTAAACTGGGTTGAGCAGCAAGATGCAAACTGAAGCACAAATGAACAACTGCAACTGTGGTGGCACAGTGATTCAGAAGTTACCGAACAAATGATAAATGTTCTTTTAGCTTACAAAAACATCTATAAATGGATCCTTTCAAACAAACTTTTTTGCTTGTCCATAGTTAGCAAACAGAGGTTGATGTGGGACAGAGCATTGATTATGTGCAGGATGTGTTTGGTACTAAAAGATGTTGGGAGGTGGGGGTGAAAAAACAGTGTGATGACTGTTTAGAATCCCACCCCAGACACAGACTTTCATTAATGACTAGAGGTCTGGTCATGAACTTGTGGCCTGGTCAAATAATGAACGCATTTGTGGCCAGGCGCAAAGAAGAAAAAAACATCTCTCACTTCTTAAATAGCATCAAACAGCAATTTGTTATGTTCTTTGCTGATTTTGTTGTGTATTCCTTTGAGGCCTTTCTTAATTTAACTTATCAGTGCCTCAGCAGATGTGTGTGTGATTGGTTGTGCGAAGTGCCAGATGTGTTGAGCACCTGTAGTGTGCTGTCAACGCTCAAGAGAGGACCCAACAGCAAGCAGGACAGTAGAGCTTGTCCGGGCAGACACAGATGCACAGGGTCACACAGGGTGGCCATTGTGCAGACAGCATTTATGCACGCGCACGGGCGCACACACACACACACACACACACACACACACACGCACCTGGGATGCGAGGCAGCAGCAAAGTGCCACTGTGTTAAACTGAGTCAGGGAGCCAGCTGCTGTCTTGCTGTTACTGGGATCCACCAGTATACCAGTCTGCACCGGCTGTAAGAGAGCAGAGGTCAGGCAGAGGCTGGCTGACTGACTGATTGATTGACTGGCCACCCCACGTGCCTCCACAGCAGATTCTAAATATGATAGATAATTGGCTCGTCACAGTTAATGAAGGACGATAATGCGGTCTAATAAGAAAGAACATGCAATAATAAGGAGGCATCGCTGTATCTTCCAAAACAAACGAAACAAAAATTACTTGTGTGACCTTACATTTCCACATGTCAGAGGTGTAGACTTGAGGTACATGACTTGGACTTTTCCAGTCACAAATCTGGTGGCTTGACACTTGACCTTGACACAAATGACTTGCGATTTCATTTGTACTTGTTTTTTTGACTTGGAATGTATTGATATCCCCCCTCAGGCCCAAAGATGATTAAACAAAAGGTGTGCAGCAAATCAACTCTTTATTTTTTTGACGGCCGATACACTTTTAATCACTCTCACAGCAGCCAATCCTGTTGCAGCACTCAGGCAGGAAAGGTGCAATTAGCAGCAGACAGGCAAGTAATGACTTTCTTAAGACTTGGGACTTACAAGGCCTTGATTTGAAACTTACAAATGACTTTGTTCCACTTCTGACACTTTTGGATCACACAGTACAGCTTGATCACTGAATCTGCGTCCCTACCTGCCATCTCTGTGGGCACCAACCCTGTCTCGTATAAATTACATTTCTATATTACCACCGATCATGTTGTGGAGGGGAATGTAATCACAGCCTGGATTATGTTCAGAGACAACTTTTTTTTTTTTGAGAATGGAGCACTATATTTATGTACCACACCAGCACCCAGAGTCGCAGTGATGTGGTCGTGGGGGGGGCAAATACACTTCTGAGAAACAGTGTTGTGGGCACATTAACACCTTGATTCAGAAAAATAAACTGTCCATACTGCATGTTTAACCTTTGATCATTTGACAGGAATGTCCCACTCTCTGAGGTTATATTGTGGCCGTCGATTGCTGATGATTATGTTAGCAGGATTTTCAAAGAATGAATGTGTCTTGTCAGATTTACCCAGTGAAAAAGACCATCTATTTCTGGTTGGAGCACTAATATGTAAACCAGATTCACTGTATACGTAGTCCACCTAAACCAAATTATGAAACATCAATGACGTGCTGTTTGAGGGAAACATTTGAAAGCAAATCCCTAAATCAAATCACAAGAAATAAAGAAGTGTGTGCATCACTGTAACGGCCCTGAAATGGAAGCCAAAATAGCTGGCTCAGGGCGACACATGTGATTGATCATTACAGACTGATGGAGATGAATTAAAATGTAAGGGTGTGCTAGCAGTTTGATGTCAGCTGTAGCCAGATTTTCCCCAACAAACTTAACAATAAATTAAATTATTTTATATATAGGTGTTGCATGACCAAAACAAGAATTGATATGATACAAACGTGATGCTAATACATAAATGGATAAGATATTTGTATATGGGGGATGCGAGGGATGATTGCAGGGGCCGAGAGGTTGCGTATATCTGATCTGAGGTCAGATCATTCTATAATTCAATGCAAAATTCTTCACCAGTGTAGCAGCTGAGGGTGGATGGTGACAACATTCCTCCAAACCTCAATGCCCAGTTTAAAAATGCAGATGTCAGATAGCCCCCCCCCCCCATCCCCTCCTCTCCTCCACTCTTGATCTCTCCTCTTTGATTTATTCATTTTCTATGTTGGCGAGCAAGAGAGGACAATGGCGTCTTTCATAACTGAAGCTGTGTTCCCACTACCAGCACCCTGCAGTCCCCCAGAGTCCCTGATCCACCAGGCCGGTCTGATGTGACCTGGTCACGGAGGACTGGTTGTATAAGGAAACACAGAAAGAGAAATTCTATTCATATAAATGTATACACATTTCTAACTGTATAGTAATTGATGTAATAGGTACTGTATAGAAATGTTTATTTAGCAAAACATTGTCAGGCAGAAAAACTTTTACTGGATCCTTAGTGCTCTACTCTGTTAGGTTATTATAAGGACTTAGCTAAAGGAAAAATAAACTGAACCAAATAGTCCTTAAAAAACTCATTTAAAACAAAACTCTATGCATTTCTTTCTATCACTTTGTTTGGATTACAGGTTAAAGGGATGTATGTTTTGTATCTAAGCGCAAACTCTTCTCCTGAGATGCTGCAGTTATACGATTAAGTACAGGACTGTTTCAATGGATATTTAAAGGTCCCTCATGCCATATAAACAGCAGCCAGCACATGCATAGACATGTTTCTCTCTCAAAATAAATTGTGAAAAACTAAAACGGAAAACACAACATTTTCAGATTCTACAAGTTCCGGAAGAACTTCACGGTTTTCTGAAAGTTTCAGTTTGCATCACATGAAGCAATCGGTGTGGGAGGAAAATATGGAATGAGAAAAGAGGGACAAGAGCTGGAGGGAATGAAGAAGGAGAGAGGAGTGCAGTCAAATGAGGAGGGGGGTGAGCAGGGGTCATGTTGCCTCCCCCTGTACTTGCTCTCTGAGGTGCAGCGAGGCTGACTGCATAGCCAAGGCTCCTGCCTAGAAAGACAGCCTTTCTTTTCTCCAGGCCCTCGCTAATGCAATTGAGAGAAATTAGTATAATTATGCTCCATATTGCAGATTGAGGAGGCAATGTGGCCCGTGGGACGAGGATGGGGAGGGCGGGGGGCAAGCTAGCGTGGGTATTTGCTGACGGGAATAACTAATTCATCAGCCACTTTTGCCATTTATCAGAGTACATTCTTGCATTTATGACATTACAGCTAATCAAATAAGGAGGTCCTGGAATGCTGCATCTTTCTCAAAATGTGATTCTGCTAATGCGAAAATGACTCCTCCTCCCTCTGCCCCCGCGGCCCTCCTATGAACCACGTTTCAGCTGCTTTGCCCACTTGGTCACTGCGTTAGGCAAAGGAACTTGTCGGAGCCAATTGAGTCGTCTCGCCTGCACCACCGTCCCCTGATAATGCCAATCCTAGTGTCATTGTCTTCCATTCAATAACAGCTGCACATACGCTGAAACATGTGTGAGTGCACTGCGAAGGACAAATCCATCAGATGAGTCCCCTCTGAGACAGATGTCCCCAATTTTGACACGTTTGTGGATGAAAACTTTAAAAAAGAAACAGTACAAAACAAATCCATGTCAATAATGTATTTCCGTACTTGACGTTGGCTCGGGACTTCTGAGAAATGGCACAGGAGGGGTTCTTCCAAGCCCAAACCAGAAGTATGCATTTTTTTAACCGCAGTTTGCCTGAACATGGTTTCAGGGCCCTGATCCACCATTATATATGCAACTGTGAAAGTAATTAAAGAGTGCTGTATCCAGGGGTCAAAATGAGGTGCAGAACGATGGAGAAAGATTGATTTAAGTACGAGGGCCGTGATTCTGCTTTAAACAACATCAGGATGGAGAAAAAGTGGATTATACTTAATTGTCAGAGATATAACGATATCCGGATGATTCACAGGAAGTGAGGAATGAGGATGCAGCACGTGTGATAATGTGATCTTGAAACACACTTGAGGAAGACCTCGTCTTCCTCAGGCTGTCCGTCCGGACCCCACCCTGCAGAGATGGAGGAAGCAGTGGGGGGTGGAAGATCACCATTTGATCCCTGCTCCAGAGAGCACCAGGCCTACACATCATCTATATCCTGTTTGGGGAAAGGAGCCTTTTGAAACCCATCTGCTCATAGCTCCCAATGGCATCATCAAAGACACATATGAGACAAGAACATGCAACAAGAAGAGTCCGGAAACTAGTGACTGCTTTTCATGATCAGAGATTCAGCATTTGTAATTAAGATCCTCAGGAACAGAGTTTTAGAGAAGATGAAAGCTGCACTTTACATAAATATCTGCACAAAAAAATTAAAGTAAATAAATGAAGGGAAATTCTCAGCAGCCACAGAACTGATGTCCACCCACTCAGACATCCACTGATCATATATTCAGTATTTTCCGTTTGGGAGTTAACAGGTCAAAAACCAGATGATGCCTGGTTTTAGTCCATTATTATATGCTTACATCATGTGTGTTGCCTGTGTGTGACAGGAGTCAACCCAGACGTGAATACACACATGGAGAAAAGAGAAGACAACATACAATCTGCTGAAACTAATAGGTTTGAACAAGTGGTTTTAAAGTTTGAAAATAATTAAATTCAGAAAAGCAAGATAAAAAGGCCTGTGAGGGAAATAAGCGACAAATCTGATTACAACCAGAAACCAACTTCTATCGACTCTGAATGAGTCAGATGTGTTTTTTAACAAGAAACATACACGGCACACTAATATTTATAGGCAATATGAAAACTCCCAAACAAAGCAATGCCATGACATAGAATATAAAAAGTCGGACCACAAAATAATGTAAATAAATTGTTATTTTCTATCATCATTTGTTGAAACTTGATTAATGTGTAAAAAGGATACAGTATTAATGACCCAAACTGACAAGCTGACAAAGTGTATGAGAGATTCATCATCTCTACCGTGGAAAAAGCCATTTTTTAAATTATTTAGAAAATATCAAATATACTGTATGTTACAAATGCTGCAAAGCTAAAACAGATGACAGAGACAATAATGTAGCAAACCATTAAGTGAGTATTAAAAACACATTATTTCTAAAAATCATTAAATCATATTCATCATATGAATAAACATTAATTACCTAAAAAAAGAAATAAAAAGGTATAGAATGCTTTAACTACTTCACAATGAAAAACTGGTTTTAGAGGAGATTTACACTGGAGATTTGTGGCAGTGCTAAGTAATAAAAAGTTTTGTGACCAAAAAAAAAAAAAAAAGATTGTCAAAGTTGTCGAGACACATAATGTGGGCCGTTAATCAGTCACGGACTGAAGGGAGGCGGCTCCCTCAGGAAGCAATTAGCTGTGTTGGACCAGTTGCTAATAAAACACTTGGGTTACAAGCTACCCACAGCCCAGCCAGGCCAGGGGACCCACGGTAGTGTGTGTGTGTGCGTGTGTGTGTGTGTGTGTGTGTGTGTGTGTGTGTATGTGTGTGTGCTGAGGCCTAACAATGTTCCAAATAGTTTCACAAAAATATTGAACTGAATATTGATTTTGTCTTTTTAACCGAGCTGCCTCAGTTGAAAATGTCCTACAGAAGTAATATGCTTCATGTAGGTCATGATTAATTTGCTTAGTCTGTTTCCATTGCACTTTAAATTTCCTAACCATCTCTTTTTTAGTCACTACTATTAGTATGCTATCTAACTAAACAAAAAATATAAAATAAGAGTGAGCTATATTGGAGGAACAGCTAGACCAAAGGGGAATAGTGGAAAGCAACGAACCATGTTCCCATGACGGGAAGCCATTCCCTCAGTGGGGAGCCTGTAGAGTCCAGAATAAAGCGGCCAGCAGCCACTAAGAAGATCCCAAAAACCACTCTTGCAGTGTGGCAAGCGCAGCGTTAGATTACGTTTCAGCTCAGCATCCAAACCCTGCCAAACCCCAGACACTAGACACAACAAAACCAGCCCGTATAGAAAATAAAGCCCAAGAAACGGCACTTCAAACTCTTCCCCTCGGGGGGCGAGACAGCGTGAGAAGAGATAGAAGGAGAGGAGAGAAAGACAAGAGAGAAAGAAGAAGGAGGAGGAGGTGGTGGATGTAAGTGGAAGCACATTGACAAGCTGTAGACAGCAAAGCACTTCTCTGCATGTTTAATGCCCAGTCCAGCTTCCAATGTTTCGGAGGGATCTGTTGAAAAGATTGGTTACCAACTTTACACTTGGGACCCAGAACTCCACTTGATGGCTTTTTGTAATGGATTAGTCTCCACAAAAGGTCCCATTCTTCAAATTTCGAGGAAGGTGTTAACATGTGAGCATCATAAACAAAAGCCCATTTGGATGGCAAATATGAAACACTGCTCATCTGAAACTGCCATTCTGGTATAATAATACAGTGACTAAATGGTTCAATATTTATGGCGTCTAATACATGATATAAAACATTATTAAATGACATATCATATGCTCGTTATCACCGTTTATCATTTCACCAGCTCCATTACTCTTCAAGCCTGCATGCTGCAAGAGAAAGGAGATCAGAAGGAAAAGTGCAGCTAAGACACTGATCACTCAGAGACAACATCAGAGATGACCTGGTGCTTTCTGCAGCCCTCTTAGAAAGTTGGCTATTCAATCTGTCTTGAAATACTGATGATCTATTAATTGTATTGCATCCTTTTATTCTATACTACAAGATTATTTATTTGCAATGTAGCACAAATTAGACAGCTTTGGCAGAAAGAGCCCTCTGACGGAAATGAACGATTCTCGAGGAATGTCAGTTCAAATGATTACTAACAAACATGAAGTATTTGGATGTGCAGGCCAAATGCAATTAGTCATGCCAGACACACACAAACACAAAGGGAGCTTACTAAATCAAATTTGAGCCTGACTGGCCAAAACTCAATGCAATATAAATTCTTATTCTTATAGTTAATTCTTCCAGGAATTGACAATAAATCAAAAAAGATGTACAATTCATGAGGATAAGCAAAACTCAGGTACACTTTTGACATCCACATCTGATGTTAATTGAAAACTTTCCTCCGGCTTGGCAGACTGAGCGCACAAAACATACTAATGCTGCTGAACTCCAGACAAAATCTGTTTGCCTTCAGTTGTTTAGACTGTACCGCTGCTCACCATATTCAATTGTTACCTGTTTCCAGAGTTATGCACAAACACAACTAAGCCTGAGTTATTCCTACAGCAGAGTGAGGACAATTGTGCATCTCTCAACTGTGGTGTGAAGTCATTTGTTTGTGGGAAAAACATGTATGTGTGTTTCATTGCACATGGAAACCGAGGTGTGTCTGCAGGACAGATTTTCACACGCTGTGTGGTCCTGCCTCGAGAGGTGAGGAGAAGAAGAACCTCACCCTTCGTCAACAGAACCGGAGAGTGTATTCTCTGGAATCTCGGCGGAGTGCTGATTTGCTTTTTCCAGAGAATGACGAGAGAGAGAGCGAGAGAAATAGTTTCTACACGTTATCAGACGTGAGGGAGCCAATGACAGGCCAGATATTCCCAGGAAGGCGGGTTTCACAGAAGAGATGAGTCAGCAACTATGAGCAAGGATGCAATCACTATGTCAATAGCCGGATGATTTAACAATGAAAATAGAGAAAATGCTCTGATGTTCGAAGATGAGAGGAGTGTGAGGGAAATGGGAAGGCCCAAGGAGCGGTGAGAGCAGTGGGAAGGTGGGGGAATGATCTAGGGAATTCTCCATCCACATCCTCTTTTTAAAAAAAAATTTTATTGAAGCAATTTGGGTCAGGCCTGCCCCCTCCCCTCCTCCCCTCCTCCCCTCCTGGCCTGAGGGTCTCCCCGGCACACATGTTCACTCTGCGGCCAGCTTACAGTGATTAGCCAGGCCTTCCTCTCTGACAGGTGCACCGTCACGCTCTCACAAGCCAAGTGAAGCCCCCCTGCCTTGCCACAACAGATACAGGATACACTTGGTGCATCCCTCGGCTAAGTTAATCTCTCTCTGTGAAGACAAACCAGCAGCTAGGCACTCATTCAGGCGAGCTGATAAATAGACAGTGAATCACATGTAGCCAGTAATGTAGGTCAATGGATAATTAGGCAATATGAAGATGTTAGAGACTGGATATTACTGATATTACATTTCATTCCAGATGATTCTTTTCTATATTAGTATTGATATAAAGGCCCAATAACCCACAATAATCCACAATTTATAGTCTTTGGGTTAACCACAGCCAGTGGCATTTCCTCCAGAGGAATCACACAATGCCAATGTAAATGACCGACTTGAATGTTAAAGCATTCAAATAAAGTAGATATTAGACAGACCCCATAATGTTTCTTGAGCTCTGCGAAAGCTAAAGAGCTCGCTTCTTCGCCTTTTTCTCCAATTTAAATGACTTGTAATTACTTTCAGTCTGATGGAATCAACTTTAGTTTTTACAGTTGTAAGCACTTAAGGAAAATTATATTCTTGGCACCTAAATTCCACTGTGACACATGCTCTGCTTCCCAGGTCCACACCAGTCTGATCGAAAAAACACCGGCAGCAGCACTGTGGCAGCCTCAGTGTTTGGCAGGCAACACAATGCAGCAAATGCAGAGAAGCCATAAGAAGTAAAAAAAAATCCAGACATGCCGTCTGTCTGCTTTCCTATTTGCATGCTAGATGTAGAGTATAGTGTGACAGTGCTTACTGGAGAGGTGGGTGTAAAATAGGAGTTTTATGGTTAAGAAATTAAAGTGAGGAAAAAGAACAATTGTGATTGTAACCAGAAGGGATGATAGTGCTGAGAGCCAGTCGGATGATTACAACAAGAATGTGCAGAACAGAAAGTTAAGATACCATCCAACTCTGGTGTATGCAGGCAGCACACTTTCAGATGGATAGCATTATGTATGGAGAGGAGATTCAGTTGGACAAGCAATGACAGGGCAATTTCAATAGAAATTTGCATCAAGTAAGTCCAATATCTGGTTACCAAATTTTCATGTTCTGCATGACCACCAGTCAATAACACGCACCTCAAATTTAAACTAAAATATTTTGAAAGATTTCTTTCAACAGACATTATAGTGGATAATTTGCTCTGCTTAGTATCATCGCTTTCTTTCTAAAGGTCATTATGCTAAGAAGGACATTCAACAGGACATTTCTATAAAGAAAACATTAACTTTGGTAGATTTTACGTACATGTTCCTCTTCCACTTACAGCAGTGCATCTGCATGAAACAGAGAATGCCTACAATTTAAAGAGGGGACATGCATCAGTTGCTCATAATTGAGCAGTTAGTTAGACACAAAGCACTTTAAATGCCCAAACGCTCCCTGTTAAAGAGTGTCCTAATGAGCCTTGGTGCCTCTGCTGCCTCAGTTGAAACTGTCCTGTAGATGCAAATGTTCACTTTTGCATCTTATTTTGCATTCAAAACTTCCCAGTTTGCTACAGCAGATTGAAAACATGCTGCATGATGTAGGTCAGAAAAGAGAGAGTGGTAGCTTTGAATAACCAAATAAGTTCTGTTCAGCTCAGTGCATTTTTCACGTGACGCAGGCCTTTTTTCAATGCAAAGTGGCCCACTTGGAGCGATGCCTATCGCTACACATGTTACTGTGGCTGCTGAAAAATAGGGAAATGAATGGTGCAGATATGACAGTTAGCTGGCACTGTCACTTCCCTGTTCTTCTGGAATTCAGTTTGGTTGTTTGCATGTTTTTTTCCCCCTCACATGATACTTAAGTGTACAACTAAAAAGACGAACAAGAATTAGGTCAGCATTTCCTGTAATTATGATAGGAACATAACATTTTGTGAAAGGATGTACACTTTCTGTGGTTCTCTCTCTTTCACACACACACACACACACACGCAAATAAACAGAAAATAATTTTCTGGCTTGTTTGCACTGTTGTCTAAACACAAAATGCTAGTGGACCCCCTCCCCGGCTCCTAACCCCAACCCCCCAGCTGTGTCCCAGGGAGGTGAAACCCAAACCAGAGCGCAGAGAGCTCTCTTAACTCCTCAACCTCTCAACACATCCTCAGCACTACCCTTTGAAAATAAACCACGCCGGCAAGCCCCCGTCTCAAACTCTCGCCTCATATGTGAGCACACATGCCCCGCACTCCGCTGGGAGCTCTTTGGAGACTTCCCCGCCGCTGTTCCAGGAAGCAGATGTGAGAATGGCGGCAATCAGGCATGACGCTTCACCAGGCAATGTGGAGACCATTACTCTCACAGTGAAAATATGGAGGAGAGGTGAGATGTGGCGCATCTTCAGCAGTTGCCCAGAGTTGGTTAAGATGACAGAGTGCTAAGCCGAAAGAATCGGATGAGTGCCATATCTACAACATATGGCATCATTTTGTCAAACTTCAGAAACGTGGGTTGGAGGCAGATTGCAGGGCTTAGATAAATTTAACAAGACAAATGAATTGATGTAAATGAATGTAAATGACAGTAATGGGAGAGCATTTGGCCACAAGAAAAAAAGAAAACCACTCAAACAATAACTTCCACCCACCAGTGAGCACAGAGTTGATGAAATATTTAGTGATTTGATATAAACCAGTGACACGTTCTTGCTGCTTCCCACACTCTTAAACATGTGGAGGGACGAAGCTCCAGATGGCTGGAAGTCTGCATTTTCTGAGATCCACCTTCTAATGATGATCTCTCTTACACTTCCACACGAGCTGTAATCTGAGTGAGTGGAGAACCCACAATGTGTTATTTCTACTATATCAAATGAACCAGGAAAAGAAAATGAACAATAACCTGGATTATCCCACGAAGAGTGGGAGCGATGTTTTCCCCTCTGGTGCAAGAGGTAGCGAGTTTGTCTGAGAGAAGCCAGCGGGGTGCGAGTGACAGCGCCGTGATGGAACTGATGTGTACTCGGTGTCTTAACAAAGTTACAGCCACACAAATGGTGGAAGACTACTGACCCATGAAAAGAACTGAAGTCATTCAGAAATTATGGAAGAAATGGATGATTCTGGTGACATCTTGACATATATATAAATATATACCTCATGCTATGATATCAAAGGGCAGCAAAGTCCAGATAGTGATGAACTTTGAAGATGATTGCTTTCAGAGCAAAAGAGAGAAAGAAAATACTACACACACACACACGCACACACACACACACGCGCACACACACGCACACACACATACATATAGTAAGTCCCACATAAAAGCAGAAATATCAGAGGAATCATGAGAGAATGTTTCTGGTAAAACACTGATGGAGGTCACTGGTTCTTGCCAGAGAGAAATACTGTACAACTCAGTCATTGTTGGCCTGTGTGCTTGCTTGCAGGCCTTTTAACTAGTAATAGTGATGTCTGCAAGTATCTCAAGGCAGGAATACTAAGTGTGTGGGACAGTGGGCTCTTTCAGGGTACAGCCCTGTGAGGCACAGTGTGTATGAAATGACATTCAAGCATTTTCAGGGTAGGACAGAAGGACTTATTATCAATAGGGCTGAATTATTGCTCCCATGAAGGGGATGCGTACAGCGAGGTGTGGGGGAGGGAGTGATGTGCGTCAAAACTTCCATTAAGGATAAAGAGAGACTTCAGGAAAAGAAACATATTTTATGAAGCCAAAGAATAGTTCACAAAGCCCACAGCTTTCCGTCCAACTCCTTCGCTTCCTATCAGCATATTGCTTTTAAGATTATCAAAAAGCGTGTTTATGGAACATGACGGCAGAGAGAAAACATATGCAAAATTAATACTAAAATGCATCCATATTTTGGTTGGCGTTTCCACAGAGAACTCATGTGCTAAGATAAAAAATAGAAGCTTGTCTGGAGCTGGACTTGATTAAGCATGATGATATGACAATAAAGAAAAGTGGGACCATCATTTTTCAGTTTTTTACTTCAATACTACTTCAGTGTGTGTACAGTT
The DNA here is from genome assembly GCA_036024295.1 of Nannoperca obscura. Taxonomy (NCBI): domain Eukaryota; kingdom Metazoa; phylum Chordata; class Actinopteri; order Centrarchiformes; family Percichthyidae; genus Nannoperca; species Nannoperca obscura. The sequence continues at coordinate 17,856 of JAVQJL010050845.1, forward strand.
TAACACCATGTGCAAGTTTTCATGGATAAAAACCATATCAAAGCAAATCTGTATCTGTGTATTTTATGTCCCATTGGTCGAACATTGTATCCCCAGCAGAGACGATGGTGTGAAATCTTATCCTCCTCATCGAGAACAGGAACAGTTGCCTGCAGGACTTCCTCTCCTCTCTTTCATTTCTTTCCTCTCTCCATCTCCTACCACCTTCTTTCTGAGCTGCACAAAGCCGGATGAGGGTCATCTTACCAATGTCCCCATTGCAATGCAGAAATCCAACATTTTGGCAGCACCCTGACCTGTTAACATCTTAACTTCCCAAAGCCGACAAGATCTTCCTCTGCTTTCTGCCACACTTTGACTGCCCTTGTTATAACTGCTGTTAATAAAATCTGAAAAATACGGCTGCAAAGCCACAACTTCGTATCAGCATAAGACCTTGGTGAGACAGCATTTAGGGCTATGTTTGTGTGTTGTTGTAATTATTTGTGTTGCTTTTCTAACTTTCTGCCAATATTCTCCCACCGTATGAATGATTCCAGTGATGCACACTTGTTTGAGTGGGCAGTATTTCCACCGAGGCAGTCCTGTGACATGTGCATATTGCTGTTTTGTGGGTGTTACTGTGTTTGTATTTTGACATGGTATAATGTTTGTTTGTGTGTTTGCTTGGGTGGGGTAGGGGTGCTCTGAGGATGTGTGTGCATGTGTGTGAGTGGGGGAGGGAGGCACAGCTCTGCAGCCTGATATTCTGGGAACGGCAGGGTGGCGTTGTTGACCCACCTGCTCCCTTCTCTCTTCAGCTGGATCTAGTCGAATTTCAGCAGCTGCATCCCCTCACAAAGCACCTCTTTGTAATCTTCCCAAGGCGCACAAATACAACTGCAACCAGGAGAGGAGAGAGGAAGGAGGAGGGAAGATGGACAGTGGAGACAGAAAGAGGAAAAGGGCGGTAACGGTTCTGCTTGGTGTGCACCAGTGTCACCGGCAGATCACACTGTATCTTTAAGCAAAGTTACATACAGTAGCAAGAGCTCTTTTAATGGAGTAATGCTCTGCCGGCAACAAAAATATTCCCCTCACACAATGACATGGCCATACACTCACACCTGTGCACATGTGCCTATGCAAAAGTAGACTGCATGGTTTGACAAGTGAATATGATTTACCTTTTTAGCAATTTAAAAGGTGTATGCAAAGCATCTTTGCAAATGAATGCCCTAAAAAAAAGAGAAAGAGAAAGCAACAGACACACAGACAGAAAGTGACAAGAGCTGGGGAATGGGACCCATTTGTTTCCCATTAGGGAAATTTTCCCCCTGGCACTCTCACTTGCAATGGATCTTACGCCTCTGGAATACGCCATGTCACATACATGTCATTTTGCACTTCACGCTACACAGAAAAAGCAAGGCCCTGTCTCATATCACCTTCTCTGCCACAAACCGAGTTTAGTTTAAGCCCTGCTCCGCAGAATTTGCATTCCCAAAACAAGGTCCTGCTCCCCCCGTCCCGTCTCCAGCTGTCGGTCCCTGTGGCCCGAACCCAGACTCACTGGTGGCAGAGGAAAGGAGACGTCATTAGGAGATTGACTACAGCAGCTCACTTTACTGCCATCATAAATATATGTACCTGAGTTTGAGGCCATAAAAGGCACCAATGAAGCAGAGATCGGGCTGTTGGGTGGGGGGCCCGAGGTCATTGGTTCTGATTAAATTTGGTACCAATTTGCCTGAAAGCATATGGAGTCATATGTGGACAACCCATGGGCTACTCAAACGGTCTATGCTGTATAGATACCAACACAATCATGTCAGTGCACATACACATAAATAAAGTATATAAACAATTTTTCCAATTAAGAGGATTCTGCAGTTTTACTGTTACATGCTTAGTCTGGCTTAAGAGAGTTATATCATTGTCAAATTACAGATGATGAATTAATCCCCCAAACCAAACAGGGGAGCTCAGAGCTCTAAAGTATAAATGCAATGATCAGTCAAATAAACCAACAATGACATATTCTTAATATGATCCATAAAAGAAAGTTGAGTTTTGCAGAGCACCATAAAGCAGCATCTTGTTAAATGAGGGACCCTATAGCTCAGTAGATTTATATTCTATGTTAAATGTAGCCAAAGCTGTCCCAGGGGCTGCCATTAGTAGACACAAGACGTAGGTGGGACAGCGGGTGGAGGTGCTTAATAATCCTTCAATTTGGCTAAAATAAGCAGAATACCTGAATTGAAATGTTTGCTAAAAAGGAAAACATACTGAAATTAAAAGAAATAATGATCTTTGCAGGTGGAAGTGATTGAACCAACACGAGTAAAGAGATTAGAGAGAACAGAGACACACACACACACACACACACACGCACAGGTAATCCAAGGTGAGTGTGGTGAGTGGAATCAAATGTTGTTGATTTGACCATCTTCAGCAGATATGTAATTTCATCTATGCACTGATTTTCCTCAGAGTTGAACAGAGTCACCTGTCAGTAGAGGTTAAACACTCCGAACTTCAGTAAAGGTGATCCTGTCACCCAAACTGATCCGAGTCCATTTATGCAACAAGGATTCTCTGTTAAAAGTGTTATTCCACAGAAGCAACATAAATAACATATCTTAGCAACAAAACTGGTCAGGATTAGTATGAATACACAGAAGAAGGTGGAGGAGAGTGCTACATTTGCAAAGTAAGCTACTTCTGGGGAAAGTTAAATTCCTCTGTGAATGAAAAGGTCAGACTTTGTGGTCCTCTGAAAAGACTCTTTATATCCTTCGTGCTACAGAAGTACATCCGTGGTCTCTTTTGTCCCCATCTAGAGCTCTGCACCTCTTTAAAGGGAACAGGAAGTGACCTTGGTGACCTTGGACTCCCACACTATGTGACCTCCACCACCATGCAGTCATGGCCAAAACTCCCCACAACAACCCAATAAATTCAACACAAATAACCTGCTTTAGTTTAAGAGAACATTCATGTTCACTTGCTAGTTTACCCATGAGTGCTGTTAGTGTCATGTTTTTTATTTGCATTTGTATGAAGCACCTGAAGGCTACAGCACGAGACACTCCTTTTTACTCTGCTGCTATGCGTGTCTGCAAAAGTCAGGCAAACAGTTGGAAATAGTGAAGTTGCTACCAGGAAATACCTTGTACCTACAACCAGTGGGAAACGGTTAACAAGTGCTTCCTTCTTTCCCTGCCTGAGGCATGTGTGTGACAGTTGGTAGAGAAACCATACGCTATGCTATGGATCAAGAATGCCAACGTAATATCCTGTGATGGCAGATTAAAGAACAAAGTAACTTTCCACAGATTTAAATATTTCAGGAAGTGAATGAAAAAGAGTCAAAAGCTTAACAGTGGTTTAGATACGTATTATATCATGGTGATGGAAAGGATTTTTTTTAAGGTAGACTTGCTGCTTCTGGCTGTTTATGTGATATACCCATGCAGTGAAGGGCGAGCAACTTGGCAACTCCTGGCTGGTGCATTCCTCCTCGTTTGGTAGAGCTTTGGCAGAGGCCTCTCCTCATACCTCCAGCACCTGCGCCAAGCTAACAAATACCAGAGGAGTCTCTTTCCAAACTGATATCCATCACCATCGAACTCCTGGTAAGACAGCGAACAAGCTGACTCAGCAAAATGTTGAAGAAAGTGAGTGTTACTGCGATGAATAACTGTAATGTAATTACAGAATTTTAAATTTGAATCTCTACATTACTGCATGTACATTACAGTAATAGGTTAATGCATTACAGCCACTGAGATAGCAGACTTTACTTACTGGTTAAGTACCTTTTCCCCTGTCTCACGCCACACCATCATAAGCAACCAGTTACAATTGATCACAACAAATTGGAAAGAAGAAGAAAAAGAAGAAGTTTTTACAATATCAGTAGTAGCCTATAGGATAGAGGGGAGCTGCCCTGGACCGTTGAGAAAGTGCAATGCTAAGCTGCTTTCCCATGGTGACGACATGATTTAATTTAAGCCTTTTTTATCGGTACTGTGGCTGACCGTGTCTGTGCATGGTGCTAATCTCTGAATAATGTTCCAATGCTGGTTTGTCTGGTCAGTAATGCGGACCGTGATGGGTGTTTATAGGGGTACAAGGATACGAGTTGACAACAGACAGCACATGAGTAGTTATGGAGAGGTTGGGGAGCGCAGTGTATTTCTGCAGCTTCAAACACTTCTGCTTTGCCTTCCTACCCATATATGGGAGGAGATCGCTGCCAGGATTCAAAACTGCAAAAAAAAGTTTTGCAAGGTCGAAAATAAGTTTTGAATGTCTGAAATAAAATTTCACCCAAATTTCACACCCACTTTTCAGAGATTCGCCCCCACAGCTGCGAGTCTGCGAGTCATGTGATTCCTGGCAGTGTTTTCACACAGCTCAGGTTTGAAACTCCGAAAAAAAAAACGAGAAAAAAAAGGAGGCAGGAGCATGTTGCTCTTAACCTATTGTTGCTCTCTGCCAACGTACGGTCCAATCACATGTTGTATTTGCCGGGTTGGTGGGATTGACTGACTGCACACCAATGACTCATGTGATTTTGGATGCGCGGTTCTCTGTGCTGTAGTATCTGTGCCAAGTATGCGAGATACATGTATCTAGCATTATTTGCCCGGCAGATACTGCAAACTTTTTTGGCAGTTTTGAATCCTGGCAGCGATCTCATCCCATACATAGTTAATCTACAAACTTGCATATACTGCATATGCAATAAGTACAAAAGTTTGTTTTACAACTGGCCTGTCAGGGAAATACCTTTGATCAAATGTTGCATGCACTAACCAGTTTTCCATTTGTGCAGTAAATTAACCAACGCATGGAAATTATTTCAGAGCTGTAAGATCATATAATACATTACAACACTGATTCAGATGATCACAACACACTCAGCCTCCTCATGCGGTTAGCAGCAGGTGTGCTGATGTGTTTTTCAGTGTAGTGTTTCTATTAGAGGTTACAGACAGGTTGGAGACAGACAGACTAACTGCTGCTCATAAACACTAAAAGTCTTGCTTGGCACACTGAAAGCCTAATTGGAGAATTTGATCCACTCCATTTTAATAGCTTATATATTATCCTGTAATATATGAATTGTAAACAAGAGATTTAGGTCTTGTGCTGTGCTGGTCCGTGTGCGCAGACCAACACATACAAGTGTAAACGTGTGTATGCACATGCACATTTGCTCAGTCTTGACCTCATATAAAGGACATAAAAATGAGCAGTGCAAATGGCTTTTTATTCTTGTTTTAATTATCCGCAAATAAAAACAATCCACCACAGTTATCTTAGCTCTGTGAGGCAAAGTCCCAGTCCTCTAAATAGTCTTTTGCTTTTGCGGAGCAGCCTCCTATTTCCCGTAAAAGTCAAGGGGTGGGCTCTCTTTTCTCTCGCCGCCCATGAGCCCTGTCCTGAATGTCTACATGTCCCGCACCATCTAATTCACAGGCAAATTAGGGAGATGATTTATGAGAATCAAGGATCAAACAAGGAGACAATGTGGAAGACTGAGCACACCGCAAGTTTTATGCAGAACATATGCTGTGAAGATGAGAGGGAAGAAAGACAGAAAGAGGGGGGTATAGATCAGAAAGCGTAAAAAAAAAAAAAAAACCCACATACGCTTCTCTTGGGACAACTCTGGGACAAGATACACCATGGGAAGCGTCATCTCTGCTAAACGTCTTAGCATTTATGCTGTCATGTCAGAAGAAAATAAGCAGGAATGAAAATTTTCTCTGCATGCGAAAGATTAAAATGGAAGTTCACTGATCTGCTCTCCAACAATCAACCCTCAGCTTTACCTTTAGGCCACGTTTAAACAGAAAGTTTGAAGTTAAAGTACTCATTGGAGTCACAGCCACAACCAAGATACCTACTGACAGTTTGCAGATCAAAGATTTACAGAAAAGCCTTGGGGAAAGCAGAGAATGATTAAACATAATCTTTTCCGACCTGCTACTACAGCAGCTTCCAAAACCTGTCCGCCCATAATCTGTAGTTCATATGAACATACAGAACTATCACAAAATAAATCGCCGCCTCAAAAAACAGTTATGTGTCAGGGAGAAAACACAGCAAATAATCTGGAAACACTTGAGCTCTTTTTATACTCCTGACATTAAAAATGAGTGTGGCCGAAGGCCAAACACACCCTGAGACGTTTTGGACTAATTGTTTCCTTCAGTTTCAAACACTCCCCCTTCAATCTATTCAAAACTCCCTTCCTTCCCTCCTCACAGTGCAACCCCTCCCCTTCACCTCTTTACGTCTACTAATAGGTTTAAATAAAACCTGCAATTGGTCGAGTAAACCCCTCATTATGGTCTTTTAATAGAATGAATTTAGGATAGTGCGGGGTCAGGGGTCAATGGGAGGTCCTAACACACAGCAGCTGTCATGGGGGTTGGACTGTGATTAGAACCAGTGGAGTCAAACATCCCCGGGTCCTCGACCTCACCAAGTTGAAAACCTGGAAAATACATTTGGCCACAGACCAAAATGAAAAACATCCACCATCCAAACTTTCAAAGGGGGTGGGATGAGTAGAGATGGAACAGAAAGGAGGAGTAAGACCATCCATCACTGAGAGTTAATGTGTGTGTGTGTGTGTGTGTGTGAACCTGGCTGTAAAATCTGCTGAATCTTTTCACCTAAAGATGTAACAATACCAGATCTTATAACTTGACTAGCTATGTCAAAGATTTTCTAGTCAGAGATATTCTGTCTGAAACCCGTGTTCTGGCCTCCCAGTCGCATTTGCTGCAACTGTAAATTTTACACTAATTACCTTCTTTCTGAGTGTGTGAAACCAAAGATAGAAGTGGTCTGGTTGATGTGGTGCAAGGGTGAAATATGACTTGTTAGCAGCCCAGGAGCTTGTTCCACATGTGGTTAGGCAGTGGTTGGGATCGTCTGGGTGAGAGGGAGGGCATGCCAGTCTCCACAATTCAGCAAGTTTTTTCAACACAATTCAGCAAGTTTATGTGGACTCAGTGTGCAATCAGTGGGATTATTTAACAGAATGAAGGCCTGCTGTTTGGGTTGGGGTTAGGGCACTGTGGTGGCTGTTCAGACACTGGTTTCCACAGCTCTTTATATTGAGAATAGATTCTATCAGGGTTTTTGTTGTGCAGAATTTACACATCACGGGCAAAAATAGGGCTTTAAATATATAAGATATGGTTTGCATGCAATATTTTGTTTGATGCATTGAAGACATTTATCGAATTTCGGTTTTATGAACTTGATGACCTTAATGGACGTTCATCCTAACACATCTAAAACTCTTTTCTATATTGTACAAAGATGTGGCCATTTATGCAAGTTTATCTGCTCAACCTATAACTTGGCTTGAGTGAAGAAATGTGCCTAAGTGTATTAAAACACAGAAGCAGAGACCAAAGGGAGCAAGATTCCTGTGGGTGACTGTGTAATTTAATTTTGTATGCACATCAGGAGCCAGAGAGTATAATTTACATGAGGGGTAGAAGTGACTAAGGCCCAGGAGAAATGGGCTAACATGCCCTGCTAAGGTCCGTAAAAAGAAAATTCTGAAAATCTTTACTCTGGTGTTTTCCTTTGAGATGCATCGTGCAAAAATAGGAAAATTAAAACCTTCCGTCAGTCTTTGGGACACTTAAGGTTCATGCGCGGTTACCTCTCCTCTGTTGCTCCTTCCTTTTCAAATCAAGAGCCCAGAACCCACAAACTCTGGCCAGAGTTTCTCCCCACAATACAGGGAGGCATGAAGGGGGGAGGCTAGTGTCTGTTTTAAGTCTGTCTCTTTCTCTCTACCCAGAAACCAAGACCGTCTCACATCTAATCCGGGCTTGACGGCGGCCGTCACTCATTGCTCATCTTGATTCAGCGCCATTCTACCTGAGATGAGTTGACTGGTGAGGAGCAACAATCGGCTGCTGGGTGTGCTGTTTATTTGTTTCAATAAATAAAAACCAAATGGAGCACTTTCTAAACTATGACACACTGGTTTGATTAGTACTAATATGCATGTTTGTTTGTTTGTCCGTCTGTGAGGATATACCTCAACCCTGACCGAAGGATTTTCATGTAATTCAGTGTGGAGACAAGACTTGAGGCAGGGACCGTTGATTCATTTTTAATGGTGATTGGGAACAGGGATTTCCAGCATTACATGTGACACAAACAAGCAAAACGTTTTAATTACAAATCCAAAGGGAATGTTAAATGAATCAGAAAAATCTATTTAATTTATGTGTAAGTGACGGGAATTGTGTCTTGTGTGTTACAGCAAATTGATAAATTACTGGTGGTTTGTGTTCAATGAGTGCTTTCTATTATCAAAATGAACACTAACCTTATAAAAGTGAATGAAGTGAATCCCGTGAGAACAACATATTGAGAGAGATGTAATACGAAGTAAAAGATTTCATTACAAAATATCTAAATATTTCGATTTTTCAGTTTTCAATAAAAATGTATACATTAAGTTCACACGTGCTTGAGCCCTGACAAAAAGCTCTACAGTTCTTCATATCTCAGTCGTATATGCTCACACACGCATGCACACACACACACAGTAAATACTTTTCCATGTGTGGAGCGGGACGAGAATGAAGCCGGAGTCATTCATGTTTGACAACTAGCCGCTGTCCTGTCTGCTCACACACACACACACACACACACACACCAGAAACATTCTCTCTTTCTCTCTCACACTCACACACGCACGCACACACTGAACTTGACCCAACCAAACGCTTTGACAGCAGCTGTTATAAAGAAAAGTGGCTTGGGAACGACCAAAGGAGCACTTCCATTTTATCGTTTTGATAGAAATTGTCAACAACAAAAAAAGGTTATTTTGTACCGATACATCATCCTTCTTTAGAAATGAAATACAATATTGTTTCATTCAAATTCACTGGCAAGGCCCTTTGCTTCTTAAGCCTATTGTTAACAAACACACAATGAAAAACTTCTTACCTTACTGAGCAATCCATTACCTTTCTTGCAGTAAACTCTGTACTGTAAGCCACAGTTTCTATTATTTCCACATTACAAACTCTGTTCTTCTCCCAGCCACCTGCAGTGTGCATCGAGCAAAGCAGACTGCCGTCCAGCACAAACATACCTTGTCTTTTCACAGGGAGGCTGGTGATAAAAATCACCCCACAATACATGAAAACAAAGACACCTTTAACAAAGGCAGTGATTCAATCTACCCGCTTATCTCCTCTGCTCTTTATATCTTCAGTGTCATAAAAAGCCTGCTTCACTGGTGGTGAGAAATGACTTACGGATCACAGACAGGACAAATTATCTTCCTCTTCTAAATTTGAAACATTTACCGAAGCTGTAACTGGGCTCACAAAAGGCCTGAGACGTTTAAAGCTTTAGTAATTGAAGCAAACGCACGTGTTGGTCAGCAGTCGGTTCAGGAGTGAGTGTGTTTGTATTGAATCATGATCCTTTGTTTAGATTGGACAGACACACATGGAAGGATTAAAATTAAACATTATACTTGCCTTAAAAAACATTGATGAATGATTATCATAAGCAAGAAAGAAACACAGCCATCAGTGCTAACTAGTGGGGGGGGGGGGGAGCGTCACCCTGCCTCTGTGACAGTGAGATCTGGCATGAATAACCTGACATGAATTATATATTAGTGATAATTTGGAACCCTGCTGCAAATTAGTTTGTTACAAACTTTCACACATTTCTCATTTTATGTTTGACTAATAACAAAATTGTGACATTTTTGAGATTGTTAATACTTATCTAAAAGAATAAAAACCCAAATATAAGCCTTCATGTCCTCTCTGCATGCCACTTTCAACTTTTTCTAAAGGTTGATTCTTGTTTAGATCAAGTTCACTTGGAGCCAGAGTCAGATGTTCAAGCTCAGTCTTCATCTCAGGAAGAAAAGGTAATTATTTTTCAAAAAAAAAATAAAAAAATCTACTTTTAGCTTTTGACACATTTATCATGACTATTATTTGACAGTAAAAAATATACACAATTTTGTCATTATTTTCTATCATCCTAAATGCATTTATAACATCAAAATGACTATTTAAAGAAATACATTCTCCTTTATGTAAACAGGAAAGTCACATTGTATACAGATATTTCAGCTGTTGCAATCATCATATTATTAAATGCAATTTGTCATGTAGGTGTAGGTTGAGCTATGCATACATATACAGATAGAACATGTTTACATTTTCTGTATTAATAGCATAAAAAAATAAACATCCAAACAGTTTTATAAACAGTAACTTCTGAACCTATGCATTTTCTAGCAGCATTATAACATCGTGGCTGTTTGTCACACAACGTGTGCAACTTTAATAAAAACAGAGCCATGTCACCAATGGAAAAAATAAATTTATTATAATAATGAAGCCCACGTAGAAGCTTGAACCAATTGGTGGAAAGTGGTGATTTGTTCCAGCCAATCGCAGGAGGAGGGTGGAGTGACGATTTTAAACCTCCAAGTCAAGTTGCTGTAACGTGTGGCTCCTCAGCTCACATTGTGGACCACAACTTTCACGACTGCACCTCCCACGACAGCCTAGGAAAACAAGACTAACGAAGACAAACAAACAGGGAAGCAGAAGGAAAACAACGGACTCGTATTGACTGAAACTGTTAAAGGAATTTACTGTGGCGCACCGTGCGTAAAAAGGCGCACTGGCCACGTTGCTGCGCGCTTGAATTCAGTGGTAACAGTTGCGTTTTGTTGTTAATTGAAGGTTACATTTTCGGATTTTCATCCCAAGGGGCTGAACAAATAATGTTAAAAATGACAGAGGAGCACGACAAGTGCGTCAGCGACCAGCCGTGCAGTCCATCGGGCACAAACAGCTCCATGTCCCAGGACGAGTCTGACTCCGATGCTCCGTCCTCACCGACGGGCTCCGACGGCCAAGGATCCCTGCTCGCCGGTTTGGGCAAGAAACTGGACTCCGAGGATGACGACCGGTTCCCAGCTTGCATACGGGACGCTGTCTCTCAGGTGCTCAAAGGATACGACTGGTCCTTGGTGCCCATGCCAGTCAGAGGGAACGGATCTCTGAAGAGTAAACCACACGTCAAGAGACCCATGAATGCGTTCATGGTTTGGGCGCAAGCGGCCCGCAGAAAGCTGGCGGATCAGTATCCACACCTTCACAACGCCGAACTGAGCAAGACTCTGGGGAAACTGTGGCGGTAAGGAAAAAAAAAATTTAATTTAAAGACAAATGCAGAGATAAAGAGTGTAAATTAATATTATTAAAAGAAAATTACGAAAGGACACAGAAGACACGACTTTGGGCATGGACAGAATAGTTTCATAAATTATGTCTTACATCCACGTCTTTGGCAATTAGGACATTTACATTTGACGAAATTTCAAAAAGTTAAACTTTCCATGTAAATGATTGAGAAGAAATTAATGTGGAACACTGTCATTTTCTTCTGTTGTCTTTACATTAAATAAACTCTAAAGTAACTTGGGCCATCTAACCTAATTTTACCTTTTACATTTTGTTTAGTTTGACTACATACATTAAAGTTTTTTAAAATTCTTTTCCACCATAGTTTGCTCTCGGAAAGTGAGAAGAGGCCGTTTGTAGAGGAAGCAGAGAGGCTTCGGGTTCAGCACAAAAAAGATCATCCCGACTACAAGTACCAGCCCCGGCGGCGGAAGAATGTGAAGCCAGGCCAGAGTGACTCTGACTCAGGAGCAGAACTGGCACATCACATGTATAAAGCTGAACCAGGGATGGGAGGACTGCCAGGGATGACGGATGGACACCACCACCCTGAACATGCAGGTATGGTGTCAAATTGAATACAGGAAATATGCAGTTTCATGCTACTGTAATATGTTTTTAATCATTTTGTATTTGGAATGTTGAAGCCTAACTTCTGATTTTATTTTCTCTTCAGGGCAGCCCCATGGTCCCCCGACACCGCCCACTACTCCCAAAACTGACCTGCACCACGGGGTGAAGCAGGATCTGAAACACGAAGGCCGTCGTCTTGTCGACAGCAGCAGGCAAAACATCGACTTCAGCAACGTGGACATCTCTGAGCTCAGCACTGATGTCATCAGCAACATGGAGACCTTCGACGTCCACGAGTTTGACCAGTACCTCCCGCTCAACGGCCACGCCTCAGGCTCCTCCGCCCTGCCTTCAGACCACAGCCACGGGCAGGCTCCAGCGCCCGGTAGCTCTTACACTTCCTCATACAGCCACGCAGGTGCCAACGGGCCGGCGTGGAGCCGCAAGAGCACCATGTCCTCCACCTCTCCCTCCGCCGGCGAGGTGGGTCAGCACCGGCTCCACATTAAAACGGAGCAACTGAGCCCCAGCCACTACAGCGAGCACTCCCACAGGTCACCCTCGCACTCCGATTACGGCTCCTACAGCAGCCAGGCCTGTGTCACCTCGGCCACTTCAGCTGCCTCGGCTGCAGCCTCTTTCTCCAGCTCCCAGTGTGACTATACTGACATCCAGAGCTCCAACTACTACAATCCTTACTCTGGCTACCCTTCTAGCCTCTACCAGTACCCCTACTTCCACTCATCCAGACGGCCCTACGGCAGCCCCATCCTCAACAGTCTGTCCATGGCTCCTGCCCACAGCCCCACCACCTCCAGCTGGGACCAGCCCGTCTACACCACGCTGTCTCGGCCTTAAGTGGACAAGAAACTATCAGTCCGCACCAGAGACTCATTCAGATTGATGCACTACTAATGAAGGAAGTAAGGAGCAGGTGGAGAAGTGTGTGTGTAGGGGGGGGGGGGCTGGGGTAGTAGGCTACCTGTGGCTATTTGAACGTGAAACAAACGACAGAAAAAGTGCCTGCTGATTTTATACAAAGTTATATCGTTGTGATGAAACCATGCTTGTACAGACTTTTTACACAAAGACAAATTGTGTTGTTGGCGAGCCAAACTCCTCCATGAGGACATGTCGCCTACGCCTACATCCTGTACATCCCCCATCTTTCCAGTTTAAGACTGCACGTGTGTGCACACACACACACACACACTTGAGGTAAAGCAAAGACTTGCCACTGAGTTGTGTAGGAGAGAAACGGTTTGGCTCAATTCTGTCGTGAAGCATTGGAGAATGTACACGGGACCAATTATGTGAATTTGCAGTAACATTTACATTAATGGCCAGAGCTGTATCGCAGCACATTTGCATCAGTGGATCAGTCTTAACTAAATGGCTCATATAAATCCTATAGTGTCATTTTGGCATAAAAGTCTTATATGTATTTATGTTCATGCATTATTGGTTTATTTTTTTTGTTATAAGTAGATAAACACATGTAATGTGGGCTTGGTTATTTACAGCACTGTTTGGCTTTTAATAAAAAATAAGGCAAATGAAGTGAAGGACAGTACAAGTACAATGATTATATAATTCCGTTAAAGACCAATTTCCACAAACATCTCCATTCCAAAATGGAGGCAAACTGGAGCTGGACCAACAGACTCGCACAGGACAGAACAGGTGTCTGAAAGCTATGCTTGGCAAATTGCGATTAGTCATGATCTAGGGTTAAAGGAAATGGGGTAAAATAACACCACACACTCTGAGTGACATGTCAGCTGGACCTCCTGTATATGTGGATGGACAACACACAGATATATGTGTGCATACATTCATCCGTGTGATTGCGTGTGTGTGTGTGTGTGTCAGGGAGATAAAGTGCTTCTGTGTGAGCCATTACCTTGGGAAAGAGATACATATCCTGTGACCTAATACACACCAAATGAAACTTAAAAAACTCTTTACTGCAAATTATCTTTGAACTTTAGTCGCGACTTAAAGAAGAGTATTTAGGGTTTAAGGAGGAATTTAAGAGCGTGTGTGTTTGCCCATAATTATCTCATCAACCATCAAGTGCCAACTCACTGCTGCAATCTCGTGCAAAATGTTTTTGTGCCTTCTAATGCTTACTGTCAGTATTTTAATATGAAATTTAATTATTAACTAACTTCAGGCAGCACACAATCAGTAATCCACACCAGAAACTCCTGCAGTTAACCTGATTATATCCTTAATTTGATATCATTCCTTACAGCCTTGATTTGTAATGTTCTGTGAGATGCTGTATGAGAAATGTTCGGAGCATCATGCTCAAGTTTTGTCCACAGAACTGTGTTTTTGTATATTATTCTGGTGTATAATTTTGAGAAAGGCTGTGAAAATTATTGTTGTTCTATTAACTAGAGTTTCATTCACCCATGCACAGCTAACCCATTCGCTGGCCATTTTTTTTAAAATAAAAAGATACTTTTTCTTCATATTTGTCTTTGTCATTCTTCTTTACATCCATATCTAGTTTCAGTTTGTTCTGAAATATATTTGGAAACAATTCCTAAAAAAAGTTATAGAATTAATTGCATGTTTGCGAGCACGTTTATGGGTTTGCCTTTGGGCCTGATACCAGCTGTTCATATTAGCCTCGTCGATCTTGTATTGTGAGCTACAGCTGTGAGGAGAGACCAGTGGGACCTTTAGGGAATTATTCTCAGCTCTTATGCCTCTGAACAGTTTTACGCAGTGACAACAAGTATGGCAATTGAACCTTCACAGTAAATTGGACTGGATGCTCTTCAGGTGGACATGTAAATCTATCAATGAGTTTTTCAAAATGCAAAATACATGTTAAATTATTATTTTGCTGTAGACGTCTCAAACGTGTCATATAGTCGCTTTTTGAGGAGTCAAACATTTTAAAAATAAAACTGACACATGTTGCAGTAAACAGCTTCTCTCCATTCCTGGTGCCACTCTCAGAACCTTCTGACCTTACAGGGCCTTGAGTTGACACTTAATATGTGGCTATAGACGTATCCACCAAAATAGTAAAGTTCCGATTTTTCCGTAGAAGCACAGACGAGAGAGGAATGACGAGAGCTCCCATCTCCTCTGGTGCAGTGGCTAGAATGCTCAAGTTGGCCCTGGCATGCATGCCAAGCAGCCGTCCCTAACCAGCCCAGGGAGAAGCCAAGTGCCAGGGCCGCGCTGCTGAATTTTAATGATTCATTATGCTGTGGAGGGGCCCCATTGTGTCCCTTTATCCGGAGAGCTAGAAAGGAATTAATTGGACAGAAAATGGAAGGGCAAGGGGAACTGACAAGCCATTAAGAGGGTCCTGAATGGACGATTAGATGCACATGGGGGAGGAACCACAACCCCCACCCCTCGCTTTTTCATATCACAGAGCTCCTCAAACAAAAAAAAAACAACAAGAACAACCACAATGACCACCAGACCAAACTGTAGAAATCATATCAGCGCACATAATCTGTAGATAATAAAAGAAGATAATACCACAGCAGATGGGGTGTGGGTGGCTCAAGAACGACTTGTTGTTTTTCTTCCCTCAAAGTCTTTTTTTTTCACTAGTGTTTGCCAAATACTTTCAGGAGGAACTCTTGAGAAAGAACAGGAGTGAATAAAAGTGAGGCAAAAAGGCTCTTCAGGGTGCTTGGGTCCTGTTTCCCTGGAACTTGTCCACAGTTTCTGATTGGGCCTCTTGAAAGCCTTACTGTAAATAGCTGAAAAAAATGAACTGGACTGGGGGGGGGCTTTACTGAGTTACATCAGCACAGTATACTGAATGAAGGAATGAATGAATGAACATTTTTTACACTGCAGTCACAACGTTGTCTGAGAGGAACTGTACATTTATGGACATAAGTCACATCGGGTACAGCCACAGCGCACCATAACACCATACATCCGCACACTAGCTCTCCTGCTTCACTCTCGCATATTATGCAGAAATATAATTTACAACAGTTTTAACACTGAGGCTGTGCTACATTCCAGCTGTCACCATTGTAGTTGATGGAGGAAGGGCGTTATTGGCCAAAGTGGGAGTCGCGGTCTTGGACCCAGAGGACACGAGAGGGAAGCGAAATGAACCCAGTGAAACTGGTTCATCCACCACCTGACCACATCCCACTGTTAGGAGCGGAATAACTCGCCTGTTGATAGTCCCATCCTGTTTAATGAGCCTGGATAACTCAGGGCATGTTTCAGGGAAAAAAGAGGGAGCTGGGAACTGTGAAAACTCTGAGAATGCGAGGCGGATTTGCAAGGGAAATGAAGTGGACATAAAGCATGGTTATTGCCTGCCGCTGAATCTGCCCAGCCTGATTCCA
The DNA here is from genome assembly GCA_036024295.1 of Nannoperca obscura. Lineage (NCBI taxonomy): Eukaryota > Metazoa > Chordata > Actinopteri > Centrarchiformes > Percichthyidae > Nannoperca > Nannoperca obscura. The sequence goes on from JAVQJL010050845.1 coordinate 34,048, forward strand.
CTTGTCGCACTGAGTCTCTATAAGTTCTCTGAATCTTCATCATTCATACAGCTATTGTCATCATCATCAATGGCAATTTATTTTGTCTACAAAAAGAAAATATTTACCCCTAAAATAAATGATAAAATGAACTGAATACTCAGCCCTGGAGTGGCCATAGAGAGAAAAAAAAAATGTATCGGGGCCATGTTTTACTACTGGAAATGCTATGCTAAATGGTAATGCTAATCCCACATTTTGATGAATTAATGCGCACAAGATACAATTTGTTACCACGTTTTGATTAATTTGTTACCACATTTTGGTTAATCCGCACGCGCGTCCTAATCCAAATACCCACCGTACGTAAAGACACACACAACTCATTCAACAACAACGTTAGCTATGACCTAAATAAAAAAACAAACAGCCTAGCAAATAAATGTCCTAGCATTCAGTAACTCCATGTCTATGGGTTTCTCTACATTCTAAAGTAATCGTGTTCATGCATTAACCGTGACTAATACGCCTCGAGGGCTGAAGATTTGAAAAGGCTATGATTGTTTAGCAAGATGTCAGGAAAACAGTTTTTCGGCAAACTCGCATGGGTGCCTCGTTACGGATATAACTGCGCGCCACCTCGGCCACGTGTGAGGTACAGGTTTAACAGGAACTCCTTCTCCAGTGTCATGTATTTGGTGCACGGGCGCTGATTCTTGGATGACGAGTGCGCGCGCGTAAGGCACGTGAAACTTATATATGTGACATAGGCCTATTAGATCAAGTCCAAATGGCACACAGTAGATTCTTTCATAAAGGCTGTCTAATCCACTTGTTTGCTGCAGTATATCGCGCTGCTTCCAAAGCAAACACAAAATCTTAGCTGCTCCACCCAAGTATAAGACTTCCTGGGGCTTATTTTGCCATCTCCCTGTCCTTTTCACTAAATAGGAGTCTATTTTATTATTGGTGTCTCCTGTGTTTGCTGGCATGACCAGGCCAAGCTAAACATGGTGGCAGACAGAACCAACATTGACTTTCCCAATTCCTCACAGATGGGCCCGCACAGAGAAGAAGGGAGGGAAGCAGAGGGCCAACACCCCCGGCTCTCAAAATGTCACTAAATTGAAGCTGGCTCCATCAAGGTCACCTGCGATTGGTCAGCAATACTTCCTGTGGAGGACCTGACGCTAACTTTAACCAGTTTAGCTACTTAAACGGAAAGTAAAATGTTTGAGAAGAAAAAACGAGCTTTCTGTGTCTGGAGGCACACGTCCAAACCATAACGGTTTTGGTTTAAAATGTCAAATAAAGTTGCAGTTTGTTTGTACTTTAAGGATTTAAATATTTTTTGTGGTAAATCATGAGGGATCAATGAATAAAGCTCTTTGAAAACTTCGTAATCATAAAATCTCATATCTGGTGCTTCAATCAGGCATGTGAAAAAAAGTATGCTTTTTGAAGTAAATATGTCTCAGAGGAGAGACTGATTATGGTTGTTTACTGAAAAGATAATCAGACCTGGGTCTAAAACTATTTGCAAATATTTCTCAGTGTCTGTTTCAACCTGCTTGGAGCACCAGATGGGGAGGGATTACTGCACCACGGAAAGTCAGACAGTGTCAGGTTACTTTTACTACTTTTCTGATTAATAAAACTTTCTGGTACTAATGCATTTCACATTTGGCAAAAAACACATTTGTTAAAATCCATAAAAGTATAAAAGTAAAAGGTTTATTTTTAAAATAAATAAATATTTCACCAAAAGTGGGGGTTATAAGCTCTGTAAAATGGTGATAGTGATAGTGTTGAAGACAAACAGTCATTACAGGTGGAGTGTTCCAATTTTTTAAAAAAGGGAAAAAAGAAAATTGAAAAAATACAGCAACAGTTTGACATCTGGTCATGTTCTGTTCCCTGAACAGTTGTCCACAGTCTTTCACTTTCTTTTTTCATTTGTTCTCTCCTTTTCACTTTTTCTTGGCACATCTCAATTGTGAATGGGGTGGCAGCATAGCTGCTCATCTTCTTTCCACAGCTTTAAGACTTGTTGATTAGTAACTATGGCTGTGTTTTCATTGTCACAGATTTCTGCTTTTGTTGAACTGTGGCACATTTCCATCGTCATGTACTTTCTCCATCTTTACTTGAAGTTATCTCATCTCAACCTTTTTCCCTTCACACTTCCTGTCTCCCTACTCATCTCACAGTGAATTTACTGTTATGTGTTTTAGTCACACTGGAAATAATTTTAATGATTGATTGACAGTGGTTCAACATAATATTTTTTGTCCCCTTTGAAATGTAATAAGTTAAAGCTCTTTAGCTCTTTAGAAAGACAAATTATCTTGTTCTGCACAAACAAATTCCTTGTATGTGTAAACCTACTTGGCAATAAATCTGGATCTGATTCTGATTCTGATGTGAAAATCTTTTGGTCATTGTAAACAAGAAGCCATGAAGGATTTTAATATTATTTATATCTGACTGTAATATAAAGCAACATAAGTGGGGACCTGAGGATTATTGAGACCTATAATCATTAATTCAAAATTGTTATGTCAATGAGGTCATCTCTCTTCTGGCCAATGTAATTAAGCATGATGAATTAGCATATTACTCCTCCCTCACACAGACACTCTCACATTGTTACCCTGCCCCACAGCCCCCACACAAGTTGCACTCCTCTGTCACCGATGAGACTGAGAAGAGAGAGAGATCCTGTAAGACCCCGGAATGTGAAGTGTTGGAGGAACATTTGCTACTGATGCACAGAGGTAGTAGAGGTGGAGACAAAGCAAGAGAAGAGGACAGTAAAAAGGGAAAAAGAAGTCAACAATATATGGATTTAGAGAGGAAACAAAAAGGATGAAGAGGAAATTGACAGAAGTCTGGAAAGTCTCAGGTAGAAAGAAAAGAAAGGGAAAAAAAGATCTCTCCCTTATTTCTCTTGTTTGCCGAGTTGCTTGGCAGAGAGTGCGGCAGGGACAGCAGGACCAGAGTTTTAAATGTGGCTCAGTGTTGGCAGAGCTGTGTGTGAGTGCACTCTGTGGGAGCACCAAATTTTGTCGCCCAGCGCAACATGGCAACTCAGACAAAAAAACCCAGCAGAACCCATCAAAACCCATTTACCCTGCTAGTGCATATATAGCCCACAAGCCTGCGGTTGCATTTTCTTTACTCACTGGCTCAATTCTCACAAGCCTATATACTCTAGTGCCATGAGGAATGCATTTTAAAACCATGTTTGGGATGCCACACTTACTCTGGTTTCTGGGCCATAGTAAAACAGACAGTACACCGCAACATATTAGGTGACCATTGCAATATTTGTTTAATATGCATATGATTAGCAACACATGTCCATCCTCTCACACTTGATATCTTTTGTGGTATGACAAAAAACAGGGGAAAGAGGGAAAAAATAGGGAAGAGTTTGTTCTCCCATGTGGTTTTGGCCAGTTCTGAGGGGCTTGGAGCAACGCCAGTCTATCCCTGGTCCAGCCTTTGATATGGATGGGGTATTATGTAACGGAATCTATTGTCAAAGAATAAAATAATATGGAGCCAGCAGGAGAGGTGTGTTGTGTGCGAGCGAGTTTTTGTGGGCCACAGAGGAACTAAAAAGCAAGTGGCTGAAGGGGCACGGACACAACCCTTTCTCACCTTATCACAGTGCAGACACTGTGAAACGCTCCTGCTACCTACTTTGGCTTTGAAATATATTAACAGCAATGATCTCCGCACAGGTTTCTCACTTTGCAGTTGTAGTGAAATGTGTTAGAGCACAGCGACAAATGTTTCAAGAATTCATACACTTGTTTTGTTTTTTTTCCTTCCTTTGTTTCAGTTTTTTTTTGCATTCACACAACTGCAAGGAATAAGTATAAAGCCTGAGCTGAATTATAGCTGCTGTTGCCACCTCCCAAAAACTACAAATGGGTAGCATTGCACAGATATGAACTTGCTTACCTCCTCCCTGCTGTTTCCTATTAAGCATCACAAACCTATCAACATTTTAGACTCAACACCAAACTCAAGAACTTGATCAACTGCATTCAGGCAATAGACAGGACTGCAACAAACACAAATAGAGGAAAACCACGACACTGGCTTTCACCCTCATTCTCTGCCTTGCACTTCTCCTGCTACAGATACAACCCCCTTTTTCCTTTTTTGAGGCTGGGGAGCTGGGACTGAGCATGGGTAGTTAGAGGAAGCCTTAGCCTTTTAGTGGTCTGCTGAGTTCATTATGGCTGAGCTATGGTGAGAGCAACAAACCTCAGCGTGGTTGAACGGCTCACCCACAGCACAATGCTCTGGCGCCTTCAACCCGACACTGGGTCCCTGACCGTCACTTGCTCTCACAGACCAGGAGACAGAGGGGGACGTATAGGCCCTGCACTGTGGCTTTAGGGCTTTGGAACTGTCACCGCTGTGCTAGAGACCAGCAGTTTGATTTGACTGCAGCAGCTAAACACTGCTTGATGCAAATGGGTGCGGCAAGTTATATTTGGACCAGCCGAGGCTGATGATGATTTGAATGAAAGGAAATGAGGGTTGTTTGAGGGCAAGACATTAGAGGGTGAAAGATAAAGCATACACAAAGTATACTGTCGTGCTAGCTTGTTGCCAGACTTGGTGTTTTGCCAAGTGAATGACGCAAGATGAAGGGGCGACTCAGTGTAGGTAAATGGTCAAAGGTGGAGTTTGTGTCCGAGAGGGTCAACCTTGACAACACACAGCCAGTAATAATAGACTGGAGTAAGACTGGAGCCTGTGGTTTCTCTACTTCGTATTCCTTAAGGTAATGTTTGGCTTGGTCACGCTCCATTTTTTTTTCTCCCACATTGAGAATCAGCATGACAACAGTCAGTGCTCAGTGACAATTATATTCATGATATTTCATAGAGGAACAACAACGATGTTTGACAGCACTATGTTGACTTTTCAAGAAGGCCAGGAATAAGCATTATGCTTGCACTCAGTAAGGACACCCACAGCCAGAACCCCCCAAAATAAACGGCCTGGTTGGGGTTCAAAATCAACATAAACTGGGGGATCAAATTTCTGCCTGTTTAGTCATTAAGCAGCTTACCGGTTGTGTGCTCATAACATTTTTTTTTAAATCAAACCTCAACAAAAAGATTCAATAAAACAATTTAAATCTCATGTCTGATGTATTTCATGCTTGATGTAATTCCCTCTTGACTATAGAGAAATGTCTCCTCAGTTCTTCAGCCAAGAATCAATAGAAGGGACCTGCCCCACCATAACCATAACCCCTTCAATGTCTTAGCCGTCCTACAACCCACTGCTTCCAGTCGCATGGCACAGCCAGGCTAGCTGCATCACTCCTCCGTACTAGAAAAAAAAAAGAAAATCACCATTTGTCTTAGAGTCATGATGCCACATGGTTATGAAGTAATGGCAGTGTCAAATTTTAAAGGTCTGAGACAAACGGACAAGAGAGGACAGAGAGAAGACAGAGATGCTATAGGCTGCATTTAAAGGTGACGTAGTGAACTCTTGCTTGTGCCAGCAACACAAACCAACCACTGTAGCAGCTAATGAGCTTGAACTTTGACCCCTTGGCTAGGCAAGGGACCTGGTGCTGCTTGACTGTTTTTATGGTTTCATAGAGGAGTGGGCTAAAGGGGAAATGGTAAAGCTTTCCAATGAACAAGGATATGTTGCTACAGAAATTGATTTTATACGGCTATTTGAGACATGTAGCCTGAAATCATCTGATAACAAAACTCTTTAAGAGTTTTATCTTTAAGAGTTTTATCATCTGATAATAAAACTATTTAAGAGATATATAAAGAAAACACTCCTTAAAGTTCGTCCTTTGGGCAGTTACTGTTTAACTTGGTGCCAATTTGACTTGGATCTCTTTAAATTAAATTACACATGCTATCATTATGGTCTCTTCTGCTATGCTAAATCACAAATGCCAAAGATTTTGAACAAAAGGTATACATAAGCATAACACACACAGACACACACACACACACACACACACACACACAAACACAGCTAGCCAGGTAGCTAGCATTTCATTTCCTGGCAGTGCTGAAGTGGGTTAGGATGGTGTGCAGGGATTATATGATCGAATGTGAAAAGTGATCTGTAGTTTGGGAGGATGGCTATTTTAATAAAACAGACCTTTCACTGTGATATCCCTGAGAAGAGGTGCTCTCATTGCTGCAAGGAAGGAAGATGGGGGGGCGGGGGAGGGACGGCACAGGGCAACCAGATGGGCCGGCTAACTGGTGAAGGTTACTAGAGGTCAGAAATCCACAAAATAAAAGATGAAATTACCGGAGTAGGCAAATCATTTAAAAGACATACCTGGATAAAGCAAGACTTTGAAATTTTACTCATCAAACAATGCAGATAACTTAAGAAATATTAAGGGCTGTTATAAAGTAACATCTCATCCACAATTATTAAACTTGGTAAAACTTGTTGAATCAAAGAATTTCGCTTGCAGTAGGAGCCTTGGTGTCAACAGTTTGATGATGTGAATAATAATAATAATAATAATAATAATAAAAAAGGTTAATAATTGGGAGTACTGCATTTATGAGACCCTACAAGGTGTCACTTTCTTTCTTTTTTTATGAGACCCTACAAGTTTAGTTTTCCATTTATTTATGCTTTTGCTTATGGTTCCTCTTGAATTCTGTTTCTCATTTGTCATTTTCCCATCATTCTTGACACTTGACCTCTTTTTCTCAGCTTTGCTTACTTTCCTTCTCTCCAATTATAGGGTGCATATGCATGTAAAGCATGTGAGCAAGTGTGTGTGTGTGTGTGTGTGTGCATGCCTGCTCACACACATGTAAAAGTAGTTGCTCTCCCAGGATGGGACTAATCCCGGGGTGGCAGGAGCAGAGGGAGAGCCAGCACATGTGCAAATCTTTCAACTGCGGTTCGTGATGTTTAGTCTTGCTTCGTCAGCACTTCTTGAACCTAGTCCAGAAAAGCTTTCAATCGCCCATAATTCTAGACTCCCTTAGCATCCTGAAGCCCAATCACCCTCTCTGCCCAGAGGACTTCCCCCATCTCAAGATGAAATAAATAACAAAGCAAATATAACAAAATCATAATCAAAATGTGATGTTGATTTCCCCAGGAGGTTAAAGAAGAAGCGCCTTTGGTTTCTAAAGTTTTTGCCCTGCAGGGACTTTCCAAAAATCACTCATGATCTTTCATCACAAGGCAGATTGGCACCACCATGGCTAAGGTATCACTTGCTTTTCATCCAATTTTCTCTCTTGTCCCCATGTCTCCTCTGAAATATCTCCAGGACAGCTGATTTGACTAGCAAACAAGCCACATTCTGGCACGAAGGTAGAGGGGGTTTCCCCTACACTTTTGGGCTACAGATCAACGGTCCCTGTACATTTAGATTAGCAATATAAAATCTAATTTCAGTGGACTTCTCTTTGCACTGGTAGTATGTTTCGTTTGCTGCATATAGTCATATTTGATTTTAGACTCAAGTAGTAAAAATATTCATGAATATTCACATCAAAGGTGTCTCTTTCTATGTTGTTTGTGTTCACGTATAGTGCATGCATATGTATGTGTGTATGTATGTATAAAGGACGTCTCTGCCCTCACTCTCTCTTGTTTTCTCTGCACCTTCAGTTATAATAACACTCAGTGGCCAAACTCAGGACAACTGCTCAGCACAGTAATAACTTTTGCATCTGTCGACCAACAGATGCAAAAGCCAACCGGTCACTCAGGTCCCCAGTTCATAACAACAGCTGAGGCTCAAGGCCTTTCCTTGCAGCCACCTCCATATCATGAGTTACAACATCCAATCCCTCCACAGTTCTTCTCAAACATTTTTTTTCAGCCTTTAAACTTTTTATTTCTCCTAAAAAATATTTTCAACTACCGTTTGTCCTACAAAAATTCAAAATGTTCCTACAACATTCATTCAACAGTTATTTAAAACTAAATTAGACATGCTGAGGCTCCATATGCTTCATTCCAATTCCCAGATATCTCATCACCCCAATCCACTCAACCCATTCACTCGAGCAATACAAGGAAGTAGAAGCAGGGACTCTTGTAACAGCTAAACACACAACACCCAGTGTATCTCTTATACCCCATGATCCAACTCCTGCACACACACACTTCCTCTCTGGGCGGGGGGTGGAACGTGGAATCAAACAGAAGAAACTTAGAGCTGAAAGTGGGGAATGTGTGTGTCATCTTCACTTTCTCCTGGGAAATATAAGACCCACAGGTGGTTAAAGCTGCTCTGGAAAAAATTAGATTTCCCCAACAAAGAGGCCAAGTTTCACCTGTTAACCCAGTTCCTACAGAAACCAGTAACAGCTGAGCAATATGACCCTCTAAAACATATAAAACAACGCCTTTAAATCGCTTTGGTTGTAAATTGGTGGCTTAACACTGACGAAAAAATATATATGTACTCATGGGAGTATATTGTACAACAATATATTTCCATAAAGAAGAGTTGTGTCCTTCAAAATAACATTGAGGATTCACCACAAGATGGCAGTGCAGCACTTCAAATCAATTGATTTTGATCTTGGGATCAGTTGCTCCATCAAGTGTACAGAAGGACACATCACACAACTTCCCTTATTTCCTTCCTTAAACTCATAACACTTTGGAAAATTTTCTGTGCAACAGACTGTAGAATTACATCATTTTCATGTTTACGTTTTAATTTACGTGTCCCAACTGTGTACTGTGTACTCGTGCCATGCTTCAGACCCACATTACTGATAACTGATAGTTTTCAATGTAACACAGAGCAAAGCTCCTCTCACTGTTCTTGCACTTATTTGGTTACAGTGCACAAATCCTGAGCAATAAGACCCAATATGATAAAAGTGTAAAGGCAAAATATCAGATACGGCTGTTGAATGGATAATAAAGGAGCTACTTGGTACTATTTATGGAATTGAAAGGCACATTCATGTTAATCCAGCTCCTCCTGATTGACTGAGCATCATAAAAGCAGTGCTTCCTTAATCAGTTCTGGTACATAGTCCCTGAAACACCAGCCAATCACTGGAGCAAGTTTAGTATAGATAAGAGTTCCAGCGCAGCTAAGACAATGACGTAAAAGTGAATCCAAGGGAAGGGTGGTGACAGGACCATGTCTTTAAATCCCATCTTTCTCTGAGAGGAAATTGATATGTGCGACTCTCTTATATCAAAACACAGTAGAAATGCTGCATTCTAGACATGGCAAAGAATGTTAAATCAAGTTTGCCTCAAAACAGATTGAATGTAGTCTTTCGACAACGATAGATGATGCCTCATTAAACTTTTATCTGACCAAATCGCCTCCACAACCAGACACTGTGGAGCCTGGCAACCCATTTTGTTTGAACATTGCTACTTACCTAAGCAACATGAAACGTTTTAGTCCAAAAGACAATTCAATTTAACTGTAATTCATTTGAAGGCATGGTTAGTGAAGTGGGGAAGTAAAAACAACACTAAAGCCCTCAAAAAGGTTCAGCGTGGCAACAGATGCCACAGCAAATATTAATTGGGCTGATGATAACCCAAATGATAGTGAATTATTTAAAATAGTTTTCTTTACAAGACATTGACTTTTAACAAACTAAAATGATGATCCTTCCAATGGCACTTAATTACTTCCAAATCTTTCCACCAATGGATTTATATAATATAATATGAGTGTTGTGTTTTGAGGGTATTTGAAGCAACTAGCCAGGACCCATGTGTTCCAGCTTCATTGTGAAAAGGTGTCGCTTGTAGTGATGTAATCTGCAGACCTCTAAGCTCTACAGAGAGTTCAGAGTCTCTCAGCTGTTTTACGGCCTGCCGCTTCAGTGTTTTGGTTTACTATCCCCAGTGTTAATTCCAGCAGCAGCAAGCAGCCCTTTTCAATAAAAACCTCTAAAAACCAGCTGCACACTACCTGCTCAGATCCAAACAGCAGACAGACACAGTTAGCGACTAGCTGGTGAACATATTGGAGCATTCAGTAGCTAAAGAACCTGACATTTTCTTCAGGAGCTGGTGGAGACCAAAAGCAGAGCTCAAAGAGAGTGAATATTTGACATATGTTCATCAGGTGGCTCGAGACATGAGTGCAAATGAATGTTGCTCCATTTCTGCTGGATTGATAAATAAGTGACTGTTTGCTAACATGTTTGCCAAATCAATTTTATAACTTGTTGTTCTGCCCCAATGGACAAAAATATCCATTAATGCAGGTTTAATGTCAATATTTAAAAATGAGTACTCACCAAATAAAGGCTTGTGCTGGAGGTGATAACTAAAAGAAAATAAGAAAATGACTGAGCACACATTGGGTTGTTTTTGAAACTACTATACCTAGTATGCAAACAAAAGCCTCGGACCAGTTTACCTTACGGTATCCCACACTTTGCCAAATCAGTACATACTGCTAGTATATATATATATATATATATATATATATATATATATATATAATATAGTCATAATTTGAAAATAGGCTTGATCTTCTTGTTCTTCTTCTACCTCTTCTCGTTTTACGGTGCTTGGCATCCAGCTTATTGGTGCATTACCGCCACCTTCTGCTCCGGAGTGTGGAACAGAATAGACTATCTTCATCCCTTCAGCACAACTTGATGAATCCTGATGCAACACACCTGCGCTGTTGGATCATGTGACCATACCCAAGAACTCTGGGAACTGTAGTCTCATGATCAAAATAATTGTTTTTCTCTTGTAAAGAATGTGAGCATTATTCTTAGATATTTGGAACTGATATTGACTTAAATGTTACACCTTTTTGTGTCCACCAATTTATTGACTGATCAAACATTGTTTCCATTTTTTTATTGTGAAAACGGTTGGACAATGAAAACCATATTAGCTACTTTTTGTAATTTTGGCAGCAACTAAAAAAATTATTAAAACAATCAGTTTGACCATATTGACCACACTACTGTTTTAATATCACTTTTAAAATCCTTTTACTTTCACCTCACCCATTACTGTGGTTAAATTAGAACAATCGAAATTGGCAAGTTGGCACGCTCAGTGAACCACTCTCTTATCTATTCAACAGTCTTGGTTCTCAGCCCTGGAATTGGCCCTTTAGGCAGGCATTTACAAGTGCAAAAAGTTCTGTTCCCACTAAGTAATCCAGGATTATGGTGGAAATCCAACTTAATAAACATACAAAGCTCATCTACTGACTTCCACTGTCACTGTGATTGTGTAATACCTCTGGGTTTGGAAAAGTGGGTTAATTTGATACAATTTGAGTTGTGTAGAGGAAGAGCTGGCATTTTGTGGAGATAACACAATCACAGGCCTACTATGAGTCCGTGTGGTACCATTATAATGAATGAGAATCATGTTAGGCAAAGTACAATGGTGTTTTTATGTATGTGATCTCAAATCAGAACAAAACCAATCAGGGAAGAACATACTTCATATCCTTGATGAATATTTAAGCAAGGTAGGATTGCTTTTAATTCATTTTTTTTATGCTTACATGTTTTAAATTTTGTGTTTGTTCCTGTACAAAATACCTAAGAAAAAAATCTGTTCATACATTGCTTTGTAATATTCAACAACTTTGATGTAATAAGGATTTCTTTTGTCCCGCTTACTTGGATATATTTACTTGTACCGTCAGCAGTCATTCCTGAAGCATGAATAATATTGATGTATGCCAAACATAGACATGATTCCAAATAAAACAATTAGTCATGCCCATTATTCTCATAAGTAGACAGAGATTTCATTTCCGAATTCATGGATATATTTTATTAATGCCATTTCAGACGGGGAAATGAATGAAGCCAGATCAGTTTGCCGTGGAGAGAGGCTCATGAGCTTAGTCACAAGTGCAGCCGTTAATGTGGTTGCTCCATATTAATGTGCTGGCGGTGTGGAGCAGATGGCTGTTATTAGGCAGTGGGGTGGGGAGATTTGTAAAACTGGAAGAAAAAAAAAAAAACTATGTTGCATATACCCACAAGAATTTTAATTGTTTAGCTTTTTTACCATTATTTTATTTTAACTTATTTTACCACATCCCAAAATATGCATTCTAGTTTACAATGTTTAAGAGGCAAAATGAACTGTTATTGGAACTGCAAATCAAGCGAATATAAGAAAACATACACAAGAAAAATGAATGAAAGAAAATCACAAACCAAGAAATGGGCGAAAAGACAAGAGGATAAGTAGTTTTCAGAAGGCAGCAGTCAATATAATATCATATAACATAATATCATACCTATAAAGTGAATAAAGTATTTTAGTAACCTTTTTTTATTACTCAGCTGTGTTTTTAAGAGCATTACATGAATCTCTAAACTGCACTGTACTGTACGTGTACTGCCCACAAATACAAACATGAAGCTGGTGTTATGAATATCACAACAGAACACTGTAACAGTGAGCTTAATTGCTGACCCTTTGTGATCTCAGCCTGTACAGGATGTGTTCCGAGTGACATTGTCAGAGAGAAAATGAGCTCAGGAAGGAAGAAGAGAAGAAGAGGAGTCAGAAGGACAAAGAGGGAGAGAAAAACATGGGGAACATAGAGGGTTTCATTTAGCACTTAGGCCACAGCTCAGCTTCCATCTGAGTCCCTGTTGCCACGGATACAAGCACAGGATGCCGAAATATTATTCAGAGTATTTGCCAGCAATGTGAATCCAAAGTCAACATTTGCAAAAAGAAACAGTTTACCAATGATATTTAAGTTTTAAAAAATGTCTACGCTTATATATAACCTTAAAAATCACACTCTACAGTTTTACATTTACATTAAAAAGAACAATAAAACTACAACCAACAAATTTAGGACTGTGTGATCTGTATGATTTCATTTATTCATTACTTTGTTGGTTTACTGAGCAAATACAGCAACCCAGATGTTTATTTTTCATTTTGAAATAAAAGATAAAAAATCTTCATGGATAGATGGGCTCTTTTGAAATGTATTGGGTTGTACTGTTTTTTCTGGACTGTGAAACACTTACACACTGGTGATGAAACATAGGGAGGAAGTTCATGATTTAGGCATGTGTGTATTTTGGTGTGCATGTCAAAAGAAAATATTATTAAAAAGTATATTCAAGAAAAACTAAAATAACCAAAGGAATGACACAAGGGGGAATCTGTGAAAGACGAGTTTCACTGTCACCTCTATTAATTTTTACTAGACAGACAAACCAAGAGCCAACTGGCTTTAACTTAAACATTCTAACATATGTTGTCTTTAAAAATCTGTTATTTATTTGCCCCCCCCCCAATTACTTATAAGTAATAATATATTGTGCTCTGCTACACATAGATCACTGTAATTGCTCTTTGACTTGCACTCACCAAACAGCATGTCTATAAAAATCACAACACTCTTACATAACTCAGGCCTTATACATTTATTAGAGAAAAACAACACATTCTAACACCAGAAAATTGTTGAAAACAAACAGTTTGAGGGATAGATTTACTTAATTAAAAATGAATGAAGTCAATGGGGTCCTGAGGTGTTGGTGTAAGGGTTACATAACTGAATCATAATGCAGTTTTTGGGGAATTCACAGCATTTGTTTGGTGTTTGGTGACTCACAAGTCACAGTCATAATACCGGGCCATACCATAACATGTGGTTTTAGCACAGGAAAACCAGATGACACTTATGTAATAACGCAGTTATGTCAGAGTTCACACTGCAACGTATTACACCTACAACGAGGTGAAGGAAAACAAAACATCTTTACTGCAGCAGCTCTCTGTGATGACAAGATACTGATACATACAACTAGACTGTTTTGCTCATTTTGTTCTAAGAGTTAAAAAGAAGAACAATAAAGAAAGACAATAAAGAATGATTTAATGTAATGTTTGTCATGTTTATATTAAATATGAAGGTGAACAAATAAATTCAGCTGACCATTCTTTTTGAAATTCTCTGTGTCCATATCTCACTCTACTTCCTGCCTTGTGGGCATCAGTGAAGATGCCCAATTTGCCAGTTTCGGCTTTTGTCAGAGAAATCTTGAATAAGGCAGAACAGGAGTGACCTTTACATGGATTTCAAGAGAATCCAAGATGCTCAAAAACTGTTAATCAGCATGTGACTGCAGCCTCCCTGCAGTTTGGACGCATGCACACACACGATCACATGCACTTATAGCCCAGAGAAACACACTTCTGTTTAAACCACCCAGATCATCCCAGCACTTCTGAAATATTTTATTAATTCTAAGCACCATAAAAGTGTCTTAAGCAATATAAACATATATAAATGTTTGATGAAAACGAAGAAAAGTGGATTCAATGCATAGGTAACTGCAAATGTCAACTGATTTATATTAAAGTACAAGTTAAGCAGATAGTTGCATCAACATGCTCCAACTGAAAAGTAGTTATGTTGTGAAGTCATATAATCTTTTAGTGCAAATTATATGATTGATTACAGAAAGTGATTTGAACTCATTATTGCTGAACACGGTGCATCGAGAAAAAAAGGATTATAAAATACTAATTGATTATGTTTTTATATTTCAGTCGTTAATAACATGCATCAGCTGACATTCCCCTTAAACCTGCAGCTAATGCTCACAAGGCCACTAGATGGCACATCAATACAATCCTGCTGAGCAATTACAGTTTTTTTTTGTCTTATCTGAAGAAGGAGCACCGAAAATACAGCTGAATGCAACAAACCCCAAATCGATTGATTGTGTCAAGACACAAACAGGCAAATAGATGCTAGATGATACAAAACTATCATTTCTCAGATGAAGTTTTCCTCACGCAGGAGGCATGTTTACCACCAGAATTATATATCAAAATATGGGAGAAGACTTTTTGAAATTATAGAAATCAATGCGGAGCGTTTGAAAGGGGGCAAATAATCACACTTTGCACCACATTAACATCACTTTACTCAACATGGCTCTTTTGCTGAACCTATGATTCAGTTTCGTGTCAGACAGAGAAGGCCAGGAGAGAGCCTGAAGATTACTTTGTGATGGTTGACAGAACCAAGGAGTCCTACCTCAGTAATTTTATCTGTCTTGGTTCAGGCTAGAGCAAAATGAGTCACAGCGACTCAGAGACACCTGGTGCGCAAATGGGACCAACCAGTGACACAAGAAGCAGCTGATATCATTTCAATTTCCTTTTCTGAATAAATTAGTTCTACTGAACGGACACAGAGGCATAATATAATAACCCGCTGGACTGTTTGTCATTCCTATGCTCTATCAGCCCGGAGTAAATCAGTCTGTTTGATGTGTCTGTGCTATGCAAATATTATATTTTATGTATTATATTATATTTACTTTGTTTCATCAAGGTCTTTGAATGGTAAGTCACAAAGAGCCATCAATCCATCAGTTTACACAATTAATAAATTGAGGGTTGCCCATCTTTTGTTGTCACAAAATAGATAAAGATGTGAGACTTACAGAATCTATTAAAAACCTTTTATTCATTTTATCCCTGTAAGTTTCATTTTTCCAGTTCCAATTTTCTACTTATTTTATTATTGCGTATTTTATTTTGTTTCATTATAAGTATTTTAAATTTTAGTACTAAAACGTATACATTTTGATTTGATCACTCGACTTTGATCATTTATCATTATTGTTGATTGTTGTTGTATTGTTGATTTTGAATAACAAAAGCTGTCATGAAATGAATGAAGGTCGTGTCTTATTATGGTGACAGTTACGAGATGAACACTTTCTGATGGATTCTACTTCCTCTACATTTCTGAAATAAAGTTCCAGCACTCAAAATAATTGTGACATTTACTTACAGGAATTCTTTTAAGGTAATTTTATTTTTAGCCTTTCTCAGAATGAAGTTCCTTCAGTGGGTTGTCAATCTGTGTTAATGTAGGTAATGTTAGAAACTCGGTTACTGTGGCAACAACTAAAGCGCACACTGAAATCATAAAAATAATATTTGTTCATTTTCTTTTTTTTTGTCTTAACATTCCATGTATTCATATGACAGCATGTTAACGGCATGTTGGCAGATTTGATTGGTTTTCATGTATGGAGGTCAACTATATACAAAAACAGCCAAATATAATGTACGTGTCTGATTCATATACAGAAACCTCTACAGGTCAGTCTTCATACATGAATGTAAAATTCAGCTCAGCGTGTATGCACAGCTGGCTGAGAGGGTTTGTTTTTCTTTGTGTGCTTTTTAGCTTTTGTCACCACTGTTTTCACTCTGAAGAGTTGTCGATGCATTTTTTAATTCAATTACTCTCTCAAAATAGCTTATAGCATTAGCTGTGTGACCCAGAGC
This sequence comes from Nannoperca obscura, assembly GCA_036024295.1. NCBI lineage: Eukaryota > Metazoa > Chordata > Actinopteri > Centrarchiformes > Percichthyidae > Nannoperca > Nannoperca obscura. The sequence goes on from JAVQJL010050845.1 coordinate 50,347, forward strand.
CTGGAGCTTCAAGACAAACACAAGTTAGAGCGTAGAGAGAATCAGCTGTCACAAAGAGTGACACAAACACAATCAAAGTTAGTTTATAGCTCTCGGGCAGCTAATGACATTTTTTTATTTTATTTCAACACTGACTCAACTTTTGTAATGAATGCATCAGATGTTTAATGGTGCTTGGGATGACGTGAATCTCAAATGTAACAGAAAAAGGACAAGGACAACAATATTTTTAAAAGTGTATATCTCTTGGGTAATGAGGGAATGAAGATTAATATGAAAGTAGAGGAACATAAATGTCTGTAGGGATGTTCTTTTGTCATTAAAATGTCATCCAAAGTACCTGACTCTTCCATGTAGGTGTGCATGGATTGTTTTTCACTTTATTCAGACATATTTGTATGGCATTAAAATGAATGCTTGACTTGATACCTGCAACTTTTCTCTGATTAAAAACACTCAGTCATTTGAGAGTGTTGTTGTTATTTTAAGTGCTGACTCATAAGATGATCAGACAGCAGACAGCCCTCCTATAAATGATACACGGTCGATAATTGCATTAAAGTCGGGGCACTTGTGCACTTGTCTCCAAAGAAAAGGGAAAACTCCCTGAAGGAAAGTTGCATGTTTTCTGTGCTGAAGAGTAATTCAATTCCTTTGAATGTCTCAGCAAAACAACCACAATGGGGTGTTTTGAATTAGTGGTCTCTGCCAGACACAAACAAATCCAATTGGATGGCTATAGGGCAATGTGTGGAGCATGGCTTGTGTGCTCTGATGGGGCAGTAAGAAAAATACTAATGGTTTCAAGAGAGTAAAGGAGGAAACAATGTGGCTTTTATGCCTTGGCCAGTAATGAACACCTGTTAACATTACATGGTAATATAAAAAATACAAGCTGTAAAAAAAAGACTCTTTAAGACAACTGGCATATGAGGAGAAGGTTACCAAAAAACTGCAAAATGGGATCACCAGTGTATGCGACATATCAAAGATTAATCTGGTTATTAAAATGCATAAAAAGTGACCAGAATTAAATAAATGAAGTGTCTAATACTCTTTTTCCTAAGGAAGGATGCCCAGACCTCTTGCATAATACCGAGGCCACTGTGGATTTTTAGAAAAATCCTAGAAGTGGATACACATGTATTTTGCCAAGAAGGCCCATACCCATGTGATGTATTAACATCTGCTGCTTACATGAAAACACATTTATGAAACTTTTTTATTTGACCAAACAATTAATTAAAACATTATTTAAGTGTAATACAAGAAATGAAGTAACTATAAATGTGTGTTGTATATATATATATATATATATATATACATACATATATATACGTATCTACGGTACATATTCACATATGCTGAAAATCAACTTGACATGATGTGATGCTGAAAATTAACTTGATGTGAGACTTACTAAAGTTTGGCAATGCATCCACAAACATTTTTTCAGGTGTATTTTTTGCTAAATGTTCGATTGTTGTCTCACCCATTGGAAATGTTTTCTAGATTTCACAGTGAAATCAATAGAAGCCAATAACTGCCACCTGGAAGTGAGTAAATCCAACTTATAGTAAGCAATGTAAAGTATAAAGTTTGCAGTTATTGGTCTAAAACAAGCAAAAGCAGTGGTGTGTTTCTTTTAAGCCGAGCCAAACTCCTACTTTCTTCGTTTCCTCTGTCCTCTGTTTACAATGTGATGCCTTTAAAATGGTATGCACGTGTACTATACGCCTTCCTTGCACGTGCAAGTCTAATTTGGACAAATTATTTACTCGCACTTCATCATTGATCTATTTTTGTCCTGCTCTCTGGACTGCTGTTAGTTAGTTGACATTGAGACAGAGGGCTTTTATCTGCGGTCTAATATGCTAATATGTAACTTCCATTTTTAAATCCCATTGAACAGCAAGTCTCAGCGCCTTTACTCATTATATGATTCATTATGTGTCTTAATAAGTTTAACATAATGGCAGGGTTTGTCCCATAGTCCACATCGTTAGTGATTCATGTCATACACAAATGTACCGTATGCAGAAACACCTGCAAGTACAAAAGCTCACCTTCAATGTTGCTCACTGGCCTTCATAGATGATGCTAGTGTGACAAGGATACACCCACACACACACACACACACACACACACACACAGACACACACAGACATAGACTAATTTGATGATAGGAGTGAGATGTATACCCTATTACTTTTCCCAACACAATCACCTCTGCCATAACCACGCCCAAGCTTCCAGATAGCCAATTGAGTCGTACTTCTACCTGCGTCATCAATTTGTTTGTTCAGCACGAGGCTGACAGGACGACTTTTTTAAATATGTTGTTAGCGTGATTATGATGATCTGTCTCTGATTAGGGACGTTGTTAGCTAGCTTGCAGATCGCTAAACTGATGCTGAGGTAAATTAAGTGAAGAACAAGAACAGTCCTATAAGAGACATACTTGATGCAATCATCTACTCCGTGGTGATCTTTTTTTGATTACAAATTGGCTGTACATAATAATGACAGAGCCAATATGAACTGATTTTACCATGCTGTTATGTTGTTGTTTTCCGCGTCTACTAAAAAAGGCAAAGAAAACAAAACTAACATTAATTAGCTCGTTAAAAACAAAAGTATTTCACAAAATAAGCCATAACGTCTGCAATAGGGCTGGTCTGTCAGTCCCGTGATGCACGTGTCCTATCTGTTTCCTCATGTGACACAGCTGTACCTGTTGTTTAGTGACTGCCTGAGCTAGTGACTTGACCCACCTAGGTCCACCTATTTGCACTCTGGTGTTTGTGTGTATGTGTGTGTGTGTCAGTGTAAGCAAACATTTGTGCATGCATGCACGTGTTAATGTCTTCTGCATGTACAGTACTGAGTGGGTCTTCGATCAAGGGTGATTTTTGTGTTTAGTTGCATTAGTATGTCACTGAGATGAGCAGACTCACGTGCCTGTGATGAATAGGGCAGGCCCTACTGCAGCTTTATGGTAACTTAGCACTTTGCTAACAGATGTTGTTTTTATGCTGATAAAAGGACCCATCCACACCAGGATTTTACATGCCAAGTTTATTATGCTAAATACAACATGGAGCTGCTGTGGAAACGAATGCAGTCAAATAATCCAGTTATTTAGAAGACAGCATTTAATGTGGCTCAGTAAATCCATCATAGACACCCATATTCCCCCAAATTCAAAATGGTAGAATGTTCTACATGAAAATGAGGTTGCTAAAAAAAAACACATAAAAAGTCTTAGCAGTTTACAACATCTAGAATCCTGTTTCTAGAAATCTGTTTCAGCTCATTGTTTTGGTTTCCCATCCTCATCGAGACCATATCCTGATGTAGGCGCTAGATGTTTCACATAATACAGATTAAAGCTGCTGATTATTTAGGGAACCAGAAGGCTGAGATCAAACTTAAGAAACTATACAATTAGGTCTTTATGTCATCAGCACAAATGCTCCATGGGACTTCACATATGGACTGCTGCTCTTTCGCTGCTGTCATCTTGTTAATTACTTATAGGGATATAATTAGAAGAATTGCAATTTACCATCAGCGCTGAAGTGTTGGACATGCACGGTGAAGAATGTTTTTGTTCTACTGGCTGCTGAATTTAAAGTCTGCTTGTTAGAAGAGATTAAAATGGCTGATCATCCAGGGAGCCAGAGAATTAAATATAAACTGATGCTTACTGTAATTAAGTCTGCGGCTTATCAACATAAATGCCCAATGGGAGTACTAGCTTTATTTGTTTTTGTTGTGGATTTAGATGATATGAACTGAGATGAGAGGAGAGGATATTTTGGACACTGGTGCTTTGCTCAGCAAAAGGCAGACTTTAAAAAAAAAAACATACTCAATTTCAGTAGGTGCAAAGGTCCCTCTTTAGTGCATTAAGTGCCCCCATAGTCTATTTAATTTCTGCCATGGCTACATGTAATGCTTCTGTATAAATAGCCTCGAAGTTACTTAATGAGAAAAGGTGTGGGAGCACTGCATGAGCAAGTGTGATTGAGGTAATTTGCTCTGTGACAGAACTAGGTTTTTCACATCTGTCTCCAGGTCCACATGGTCTCCTGGTGATGCGTCTAATTAGCCCTCCTCTAGAGAGCTTCCAGTCTGATGGAGGCGAGTTACTTAATGTACAGATGTTAAGTGCGATACCAGGAATAAATGCACATGGTATCAGAGTCGTCTGAACTCAACTAAAGTTTAAAAAAACAAACAAGCTGCTCCAGAAAGGTTGTTGAAAGAAACCTTTTATGTGAAAACCAATCAAGTTAGAGGTGGTGGTGGAACAGAGGCCAGTTAGGAGGATTCTCTTCGAACAGGCACTGTTTCAGATGTCTGGACACAAGCTAGAAAATTATTGCTCTAGCCATAGCTGAAACATATGCCACATGTCAGTGTGTGTGTATGTCTTCCAAGTATATTTTGTGTTCTTTTTAAAAACCGTCATTAAAAAATGAAACATTTAAAACCTTAAAGCCATTTTGAATGATTTGAAAGATCAAGACACCACTTCCTTCAGTGCTGATTCAAATTGAAGTGATATTATGCATCATAAAGCAGCACTATGCTTTATCTTACAGTAATATAGTTGGGCCTGGATGAACATCACAGTATTTTCAAATCCCAGGAAACACGACAATGTCTTTACAAAAACCCTTCTGAAAGGCCTTAGTGTTGTATTTGTGCATATCTATAATTTTATTCAGTACCTGGATGACATCATAGTAATTGTGGTTATAACACACAGTGCCAAAATAATAGTTAAATCCCTTCTAGTGGCTTTATGACACTTAAAAGTAATAAATAAATAATAATAATAAAATATATATATATATATTTCTACCCTGTCACTGGGTATACAACCCTGTGTATACAACCCTTGAGAGACAAATGTGGCTTGGGCAGGGTGATTATTGTGTGACATGGATTTCTGGATGGGAGTAAAATTAACCATTGGATATCAGAGGAAATAGAAAAGAAATTAATAATTTTGGCAATATGTCTCGCCTATTCAGAAAAGGATCACATTTATGAACCTTTGAGATAATAATTGCCACTCACCAGTCATAATCGGATAATGCTGATGCTTCTGGGAGAAGTATTATGTCAAATGATCAGGTCTTATTTTTTAAAGAGAATGAGCATGCGTTTCTTTACCTCTTTGAGCTGGTGCACACAGGAGGCATTAAAGGGTAATATGTAGACATCAGACCAGGTTGACAGCCACCACACCTGCAGTTATTGACTTTGTATCCGAGGATGAAATTAGAAAACTAAAAGCAACATGATTGCTGGTGGGGAGCATAGCCTTTTAACTTTGGGTGTTTTTATTTGTCCTTGCTTTGTCTTCCTTTCAGCAGTTAAACAAAGACACACACACACACACACATCAAAACACTGCCAGTAATTAGTCGAAGTTAAATGGCAATGCATAATTTATGAAGCACCACCAAGGCCACCATGGGCGGTGTACTAACATCAAAATCCAAACTGGCATGTTTTCATTGGCCATATGGCATGACTGCAACCAAACAACAAAAAAGCCAATGGACTTTGATTGCTGCCACGTGTGTGAATGCCTCCAGGTCCCAATGTCACATGGGTAGTGTAGTAGTGCTTCTGCTACTTGGCCTTGGGCTGCATGTTTCCAGTTTATCTGTTTATAATTCATTTCAGGTGACTGGTGTGAAATAATCAATTCTCCTGAATCCTCCCCCTAAATGCACAAGGTTCTGCCAGAACTTTTGTGGCTGATGTTTTTGTTGTTTTCCTCATCATCCAATGTTTTTTTCATCCACACCACCGCATGAACATTATAGGACAATGCACATGCTGATACTAACCTAAACTGCAGATAGTATTTTGAAGTAACTGTATGTATGCACATTTCTTGGATTTGCATGTGGATCTGAATCCACACCAAAAAACGAATCACTTGTGCCTTTGGCCTTACTCTCAAGGCCTGTTTCCATTGATTTTTCAGAAGGACTCTTGGATGAACCTACATTTCCTCCAAATCTAGTCATTGATTAGACATTGGCTCAAAATGAATTCTTCACTTGATAAAATAGGCTTTATTTCTGGATTGCTAATTTATGTTTGTAAAGCATCAACATCACAAGGAAACATTTATGAATCCCATTAAGTGTTTTCATGTTGTTACTTCATGTCAGTGATTGTGTTTTTGAGTGCATGTGTATGCATAGCCAATGAGTGTGTGTGTGTGTGTGTATGTGTGTGTGTGTCACTGTATCTTCAAGTGGATGTCACAATGTGTACCAGGCACGTGTCGCTGTGTGTGAGCTGGAGAACAGAATCGACGTCAGCAGCTCAGTAGGCTGGTAACAGCGTTGCGTTCATGTGCTTGACAGTATGTTTTACTCTGTGTGTGTGTGTGTGTGTGTATGTGTGTGCGCAATGTGAAGCACCTAGCATGCTACAAAATCTGTCCTCTGGTTTCGTGTTCCTCCACCTTTGGATGATGATGATTCACAGGCGCTGCTACTATAACCACCTGTTGTAAATGCTACAGGCTAAAGTGCGAGATTGTGTCACAGGAGGCTACATTTGCATATTGGGTTGTTAAACGGTGTGTTTTTAGTGGTTAAGCTGCCCTCTCTGATAAAGATCATGCTAACATACTTTTAAGCTAATATGGTGATAATGGATAGTTGCAAACATAAATGTATGATACAAAGTACTAACACTGCCAACATTACCAGAATTCTACAAACACATTAACACCAACATATTAATATCAATATATATATATATATATATAATAAACTGTCAAACAGATACACTAGGAAATTTCCTACAATACGCATGGTTTGTTTCCCCTGACCCCACTGCATTAGGTCCATTTCTACACAGAATGTAATGTATGCCTATTGTGTGACAAATGAACTGTCTGTGCTGCAGAGGTTTGCACACTCTGTGTTGCAGATAGGGAGGATAAAACAACGGTCAAAGGTGGTCTGCTGGCAACAACTTGTTTATTAGTCTGTTTGTGCCTGAAACGCTGGTGTAGATGCAGGCTTGCAAACTCAAGCAGGACACCCAACCTCCTCACCCGATTAAAAAGAAACCTTTTAATCTACGTGGGTGTCAGATGACATCCCATTATTATTTGTGCCTATTTGCTACACTGATCCTGAATAAAAACAAACTGTTCTTCTAGACAGACAGCATGTTTTTGGTCATTACTAAGATTATGTTAAACTGTGCACATAATAGCTCAGCAGCAGCAGCAGCAGCAGCAGCAGGAACACTCTTGGTAAGGACAAGATATTTCAAGATCTGAAATACAAATTATGAGACCTGAGCATTGAGTGAGAATTATGGCTACACTTGTTTCTCAATGGAATGAAGGTACAAGTTAATAAGCCAGCCCTTGTTTATGGTTAGTATGTCAGAGTGTACTTTATTAAATAGGTTTTTAAGAACTCTTCCTTTAGTGTTGTTTGAAGAATATTACGTTTCATCACATCTCCAAAAACCACAAACTGCTTTATATGGCATCGGAAAGCTGTCCAGTCACCCTTAATGACCTCAGCATGAAGTCATTGTTGAAGTCAGTATGACAAATTATTGGCAGCACTGTGAAAATTCTTTAATCACTAGTTTAAGTTATCACTGGAACACACTGAATCACTGGTTTTCTCAGAAACAGTCTGAACTGAAAATGCATTTATAGGAATAGCTATAGTGTGTAAATGTATGTCACATCACTGAGAGTTCATCAACTTAAAGAATCTGTCTTGCAGTGTTAGGAAAAATAAGGAACCTTTCAGTGAACACTGGGTCTGTCCAGCAGCCCATGTGAACTGATTTGATTGAGTCAACACCAAAAATCTTTAAAACACTGAAAGTAACACGCGTATTTTGCTTGTCTTGTATTGTAGACAAGGCACATGCACAGGTTGAACCCTTTTTATTATGTCAGACCATTTATCTAAATGGAATGATAAACTGATAAATGTTGTACACCAAAATAAATAATATAATAAATATATAAATAGCTGTGAATTAATTCCCTTTGACTTCTAAATGAACTGAATGAGAACACAGACACAATTTATTTACAGAATGTTTTTTAGTGTAAATCCTACACATGTAGCACATGGCCTCGTTGACTTTCTGCTTTTGACTGGATCATTTAGACTTTTGAATTTAAGGACTATTAGACGCTAGCTATCAAAATCAGGGTCTTTACCTTTTAGAGTTTGCAGTTAACATGAGAGGAGCTGATAAATACGAGTCATAAAACTACCAACTGTATGATGAGGTAATGAGTTCTAGCGCTGCCTGGAGCACTTAGAATATATAAAGAAAATGTTTGCATGTCAACGTAATTATTTATTTCCATCACCAACCTGATGATGAGATAAGAAGAACAGGGAGCATGGTGTTATAATCACATGTAATGAAACCAACAAAAACCTATAGGAGGAAAGAGTGTTGATGTCTGAAGCCCAAGGCAGGTACTTATTTTGCCTGTTGGAAGCTCACACAATGATCGTAAAGATATAATGAATGAGCACAAAATAAAATGGATACAAGGCCAGCTGTGTGAGGAACAATGACAATGTGTATTTTCTGAAATTAGTTTTTCCATTCCACGCCACCCACCACGAATTCATCTACACTTCAAAAGGATTAGCCAATGTGTTCCATATTGTAGCAGAGGAATAACATGTTCTCATACATAGTAAGATTTTATCATCTGTTCCATCAAACTCTCTTCCTCTCTCTAATGGTAATGAGAGAAACAGCGTTGTTCAAGATGTTACCTGTCCTTGCATATTACTGATGGGGATTAAAGGAGATCTCACTGTGCCGTTTGCTGGCTGTCCTAAGCGGTGAGTGGGAGACAGATCACAGTTTTCCTTTTCGTCTAAATAATGGAAACAAAAACTGTGTGTGTGTGTGTGTGTGCGTGTGTGTGTGTGCGTGTCTCAGCTGTTCTTATAGGAAGACACAAGAGGAAAAAAACCCCCAGTAAGGTGTAATGATGTGCACATCAAGACACAACCACACAGGTCAGGTTGTGTTTGGCCTGCTGAGTCAGGAGAGAGAACAGCTTGTCCAGTGTGTATGTGTTAGCGAGACAGATCTAGGCGTCCTCTCCTTTTACCCTTTTCCACTACAGGTTCTACTTTTGGCCCAGGCCGTGCTAAGCAGCTGGGATAATGTTCTGCTCTTTTAATTGTGCTTTGACTGTGACGGCCTTAGCATGAAGGTCTTGTGATACTGCCAGCGAGCTTATGAAAGCCAGCACTTTCCTCATTTGCTAGCGTTTTCCTATGCTTTATTCTGATCCTCTTGAAAGAACACAGTGTTATGCTCAAGGTGACAGTAATTTTAATTAGATTTTTCTCTCTTTTCCACTTGAATGATGAAAAGAAATTGTAAAAAGTGCCTTCTTCAAACTTTATCCTCCTGTGAGTGCTTTATATGCAGTAAATAACGCGCTGAATAATGAGAAAAATTGTGAGAACAATCTGTTCCTGATATTGAACTGGATGAACAGATTATCCCAGATGAGCGCATAATATTATGTTACAATTAAATCTTGTTACACACTGGCACAGTAAGGTTTATGTTTTTTTGCCATAGATACAATGGAGAGAGTTTAATGTGTAGATAACACAGCCGTTCATGCATAAAGTTTGTCCCTTCACACCTCTCTTCAACTTTGACAGACACACGCAAGTCTCACATATATACAGTACACTAATAATAAACTTATGCTTCTGTTCTGTTTTTATTGGAATAGAGGGTTCATGTTAAATGATATGAGTAAATCCAGCCAGCTGTTAGCAGCTGAGGTAAACATTCTTTCTGCACACATCAAGTTTTTGTAACAGGGAGGTAAAGCCTGGTACACATACCGTTTCTGGCTTTAATCAATGATATGCATACAACCACTAGTAATCCTCTTACACTTACTTGAACTTTTCTATATGCAGTTGTTATGGGTTACTGGGTCCAACAATAAAAATACAGTGGAGGTCTATATGAGGGCAGGTGTGTCCTTGTCTCATGCTGCACTGAGAGGGTACATGTCTTGGATAACAGCCCTCCCTCCCAGCTGCTGCTGCCGCTGTGGCTGAAACTCTGTGTTCAGGGCTGTTCGCTTCCTGCGTATGTTCCAGCCACTGCATTGTCCTATTTAGTCCTTGTTAATGTTAATAACAACACCAAAATGTTGTGTTCTTGCTCTTATAAATAGCATGGGCAGTGAGCATTGTTTCACGATGTGAACTGCACAAAATGAGAGCCCACAGAGCCGACAGAAGTAAATACAGCAAAAACTAAAAGCAACAGTGGATGCCAGTGGTACTGATTTCCTTTCTCTTTTTCTAATCTATGACTTGTGCATTAAGAAGACATTCTGGTGTGTGCTTTCAACCAAATTTCTGTTTAGACATGGGATATTGAAGGTCTAAATGATGATGTTACTCTCAAAACTACACATTTATTCTTACAATATTGACTTTATCACTGAATACATATTTTCCACCCCCCCAAAAATAAAACATGAATGTCTGGAATCCTGTATTTTATTTCTCGAACAGAACATGCATGATTATCTGTGTTTTCATTGTTTTTGTCAGATGAAAATATTAAGCTTCCGTTCAGTTGATTTCAATTCTCACTATAATATGATAAAAATATAATAATATGACATTTGAGATTTTATATTTGTATTTCTGCTCGACATCTCTTAGTTTAGTGCTCAGAATGTATTTCCGTCAGTAAATAATAACACAAACAACAAGTTATAAAAAGTTTTACCAATGAAAATCTGCAGCTTCTCATAGCCAGCAGGTGGCAAAAGCAGCTCATAGTTTATTTGCCTATAGGTGGCAAAATAATCATACATCTGTAGGTCTAAACTGTAACTGCTATTAATTTTCTTTCTAATAGGCAGGTTGTCTATGCATTGAACTGGTCTGACAATGACAAAACAGCTCCCCCTTGAGGAGAATATGGAGCATCCTAAGCGTGAGTGCGTAAGGTGTGAGCGATTGCAAGGGTTAAGCCAGTTCCAGGGCCGTTTTCAATTCCAGTCCGTCCCTGCATAGCAGTGTACAGACAGTCCCTGGAAATAGTTTCCACTCAGGGTCAGAGCAACAAATTGTTATAACTGTGAGAGCTAAGCTACCAGGGACACATACAGTAACGTACAGTACAGTGTGTGTTTTGACCCATTATGCTTGTAAGACTGTGAATGTATGGGGTACAGAACGTACACAAGCGTGCATACACTAAACCACACTCAGAGGAGAGACATTAGTAGCACACACACACACACACACACACCAACGAAGAGTATTGACATATGCAGCTCAACACTCAAAATAAATATATTTTCATCATGCTCACTGGGAGTGCTTTTCAATTTTGGATTACAATACAGCATTAGGGGCTCTTCTTACGTTGAACAGTTATGTAATCTTCTTTTCAACGTGTCACTAATAATAAACAGACAAACAAAATGTCAAAAAAGTCCCTCTTTTGATCTTCGAAAGGTTTAAGAAAATCCAGGATGGAGGTTAGTGTTGTTTAACCATTACAGGATAGCCACGCTTATCACATTTACTTTTAACATAAACTCTTTGTATATTCCTTCTTCTAATTCACAAGCAGGACAAACCAACTGTTGCCACTGTAACACAAAAATGCACCGCGTAGCTCCTGCCACCACATAACGCACAATCTGACACATTATAAGTGGACTGACAGATTTTATTAAGCCATTACATTTGTGAGCAGGGTCAAGAGAGACTGTGTCTGGACGATTCTTTGCAAAAAAGCATTCAGGCTCCTGTCTAATGCTCTTAACCATAAATCCACCATATAACCATACACACATGCATTATTATTATCATTATTAAACACTGGATTATTCAAAATTCACCATCTGCCTTACATCATCAGGCTGCCTGCCACTGTCTGTATCCTGTGTGTTTGTGACAAAGGGTAATCATAATTTAAGTTTACAGAGCATCCCAATTTTACAAAATAGGGCAAGATATGAAGCTCAGTGAGTTATTCTCTATGCAGCTTTTTCTACACAAAAAAAACATATTGTATTCAGCAAATTACTTTGACAGAGCATTGTGCAAGTTTTATACATGTTCAGCAAAGCAAGCAGATTGACGTAAGTCTTGTTCAAAGTTACCTTAGTGCTAATCTTAACAATTTATTCTGTGGGTTATAAAACGTTCCTATTTCACAACTGAGACGAAAATTGTGGAAGTAGCAAGAATATGTGTACTTAAGATTAGATGAGATAAGACAGAACTGTAATTATCCCGGGGGTCCTGACCTCCATGATGATGAAGTGCTTTGAGAAGCTTGTCAAAGACTTCATCACCAAAACAGAAAAGAGGAGGAGAAGTTTCTTCCCTCAGGCCATCCGAGTCCAGAACCAGTGACTTTCACTTCACTTACATAATTTATGAACTCATAATTATAATCCATCCACCTGCCACACACTGAATATACAGTATGTACCGGTTATTTGGTTTCAATGTTCTGAAACTCATTCATAGTCATACTGTTTCATTGTTTTACTGTTTCATATCTCTGGAACGTACAAATATACGGTTCATTTTTTTCAATAGAATTCTATTCTATATTTTTTTTTAACTATTTGTTAGTTGCTTTCTGGAGCTAGAAACAAACGGATTTCACTACATGTTGTAATGTGTTTGATTGTGTATTCTTGGTGAGTTGCATAGAAATGTATGAGAGTGTATGAGTGGCTTTGGAAGAAACACAAGTCTTCTATAAAATGAGATCATAAAATGATAGTGGTTGACAATGTATATCATCTATGTGGTCCATCACTCAAGACACTGTGATTGTTGACCTAGGAGCCCGAAAAGATACTGACCTCGGAAAATCTTCTCAGTGAAATAAGTGGCCACTTATTGAGTGGCCTCACGTATTTGCACACAGGAACATAGCCAACGTTTTTGTATTCAGAGCGGAAAAAAGTCACCCATACAGCTTCCAGGGTATTCAGTTCAGTGGTCACCTCACATGTGAAATTAATACTCCACAAGTCCAAGAAAATTGTGACCAGACCATACTCTTTGAGAGTTTGTCCATGTCTGTTTCTTCTCAAGTTTACTCTTTGCTGTGCTCTTGTGCCATTTTTAAAGTTGTTGCAATATTTCCTATCATTTCCTATAATGTTTACAATTTGCTGCATTCATGAGAAATTTGGAAACTAAAATGATTAAGAGACACTGGGTTTATCGATTCCTGCAACTCTTCATGGCCAAGAACATTTTTTATTTCCACAAGCAATTCAATCCTCTTGGCAGCAATAGCAAGGTATTCCCAGTACTGTCAGATACACACCAGTACACTATGTACTTAGTAAGGCTTAAGCAGAAAGGTTCCCTGAGGTCAGAGAAACACTGGGTGCACAGAGCGGTTCATGTGGGATGCTGATCACAATCACACTCCATAAACATAGTTGGTCAAATTAAGATATGAAGGGTAGTCTTAACAAAAAAGCCGCCATGACGCAGGGCGAACTGAGATGGCTCGTGGGTTCGGGTGAGAGCTCAGGTAAGAGAGGGCACTGAGGTTCAGCAGTTGCATGTATAAATGAGCACATGCACATCCGTATGGGCGTATGTACGTGTGTTATGTCATGCCGCTGTATATGTTTGCACCTGTTCACCTCTGCATCCTTTCTCACATTACCGAACATCAGTTCCTCCGTGAAATTCACCCCTGGAGTCATGGTGGACTCTGAGCCATTAATGCACTCAGAGCAGCCAGGAATGATTATACATAATTAGCTTGGTGCAGTGGCTAGGCTAACAAGCCAGCCAGTATTGACCCAGTCTGTCATTTAGTCAGCTCACTGTGTGCTCCCGCTGTTGGTAATGACTGTTTGGGGCCCAAGAGTTCCAGTTAGGTAATGACAAATATATAGTAGGACATGGCCTTGTGTTCCCTCACCTTGCCACATGGTCCAGGAACATAGACATTGCCACCTGCCACATTTAGCAACAGGAACATGAGGAAATTCTATTTTGGACATTTCCACATGGATCTTTGGATAATTTTGACTCCCCACACCTCCTAACCTATCCAAGCACTCAGGGTATGAGTGCAGTTCCTCCCACTTCCTCCCTAAAAATGCCTTGATGTGAACATTTGCGTGCTCATTGGTGTTTACAGTGAGCTGTCCTTGCGTTTATCAGCACACTGAGTAGAGTAGGTGCCAGTAGAAGGGCGGACAGGCAGAGACGACCTTGTCTTCTTATCTCTAAGCTCACTGCTGCTCACTTATCCTGTCTTGCCTTCACCATCCTGCACCCTTGGGTCGAGACTTTTCTCCTGTCTGGCCCCCCAGTGGTGGAACCATCTCCCCACATCTGTCAGACAAACAACCTGTCTGGCCACTTTCAAGAAGAGACTAAAGACTCATTTGTAACGGGAATACAACAACACTTAAATGACACATTGTTTCTATAAAGTATAGCATATTGTACGATATTATAGTGGAATTGTATTTTAGTTTGAATGTATTGTATTTGATAATGTACAGAGAAAATCTGTTCCTAGATTTAATGCTCTTTTGATTCTGCCATTGGCAGCGATGTACTTACTTATAGCACTTGTGATTCATCACCAGCCCTTACAAGTTTGATGAGATATCTTGTTTTTAATCATGGCTCTATGCACTTTATGTAAAGCTCTTATTTGGAAGTCGCTTTGGATAAAAGCGTCTGCTAAATGTAATGTAACTAACAATAGGTGTCATAATCAAATAATCTGTCTATGATTTATTCAGTTAATTGTTCCAGAATAGTGAAATGCATCACAAGGTTGGTCATGTTGTTCAACCAACACTTGGGCAAAACAAACCTAAAGGTATTACACTTAAATTGATATAGAACAGTTACAAGAAGCAGCAAATCCTTGGCATGTTGCTTACAAATGTTACAGTATTATTATAGCGGATTGTTTTTGTCAATCAACTAATAGATTAAAAGACTAATTGCTTTAGCGCTATGGCAAAGTTAGTACAGGCTATTTCAGGCAGCCAACTGTCTGTGCCACTACATTCACATGGTATCCTCTTTTAACTGATATATCAACACACGCCAGTGCTCGGCTATCACTGCTCCCGTTTTTCAAGTAGCATTTCAAAAGCCCACTTCTACCCCAGCATCCTGTAGGCCTGGAGTCTACCTTCCTGTACCCACTCCATGCTGTGCTGAGATTGGTGCTTCCTTGTGTGGAGTGTAAAGGTTAGAGCTTTGATGCCAAACATCAGCGCTGTACAAGTTTACATGCACTGTAGTAACCTGGCTTCTGAATCCGGTTTCTATCCCCAACCTTATGTTGGCAGCTCAGGCAGAGCAGGGCTCTTCCTCACAGCATGAAAATGTGGGGATTTAATAATAAAGTGGTGGAAAGAGACTTCTTTCAACCTCTGGAACCTACTTTAGTTCCAGTTTAACAGAATTATTTTACCTAAAAAGGACTGTGTAATTACCCCTCCTTTCATCTATCACTAAGCTTCAAACCAGGTTTTTTTGATTCACTACCCGGATTACACTAAACCAGGTTTGTAATTTGCACAGCAGTTGTGCATATAAACACACAACAGTTTCATACTTTATAAAGACTTATTTTATTTTCTTTGAGTGTAAAATACAATAATTAAGTTCTATGAGCATAATATTTGTAACCTTTTGAATTTCATTACTATTAAGTAACATTAGATTAGATATAATTATTTTTTTTACAGTGACCTTAATCAGGTGATCTAAGAGTACTTAGACGATGGGTCAGTCAGTCTCTGTGTGAATAATCCTGGCAGCTGTTGCGTGTCTATCCTTTAGGCTCACCAAACGAAAAAGATATAGTTTCTCTAGATGGCATTGCCCTGGCCTCCAGTGACACCATAAGGAATCTTGGAGTTATCTTTGATCAGGATATTTCCTTTAACTCTCACATAAAACAAAACTTGAAGGACTGCCTTTTTTCACTTACGTAACATTGCAAAAATCAGGCACATCCTGTCTCAAAAAGATGCAGAAAAACTAGTCCATGCATTTGTTACATCTAGGCTGGATTATTGCAACTCTCTATTTTCAGGCTGCACCAATAAGTCCCTTAAGACTCTCCAGCTGATCCAGAACGCTGCAGCACGAATACTGACAAGAACCAGGAAAAGAGATATTTCTCCAATATTAGCTTCTCTACACTAAAATCCAGAATAGAATTTAAAATCCTTCTCTTCACCTTCAAAGCGCTCAATGGTCAGGCACCATCATCTTTCAAAGAGTTCATAGCACCGTATCACCCTGCTAGAGCACTGCGCTCTCAGAATGCAGGGTCGTTCCCAGAGCCTTCAGCTATCAAGCTCCTCTTCTGTGGAACCAGCTTCCAGTTTGTTTACGGGAGGCAGACGCCCTCCTCACATTTAAATGTATGTTTAAGACTTTCCTCTTTGATAAAGTTTATAGCAGGGCTGACTCAGGTGACCCCTGAGCCCCCCTTAGTTATGCTGCTATCGACCTACACTGCCGGGAGACTCGTAGGATGCACTGAGCTCCTCTCTCCTCCTCTGCATCTGTATGCATTCATATCCCATTATCCCATACTAATTCAACTTCATCCCACAGTTGTGTGCTTTCTCTCTCTCTCTCTCTCTCTCTCTCTCTCTCTCTCTCTCTCTCTGTCCTTCTGTTGCTTTCTGCAGGTATTTCTGCCTCTGGAGCTGTAGAGTCTGGATCTATGGATGCACCTGTTGCCCCATGTTCCTGCTTTATTAGTATTGCTATTATTATATTGCTATTAGTATTATTTTTAGAAATATTAATATCAATACCATTACCACAAATGACTTTGCATCTCTATGTAGAACCATACTGTACCCTATGTTCTCCTGCTTTCAACTGAATGGGGATGTATTGAATCTATTGCGCACTCTATCCCCACTGTCCCAGAGAGACTTCCTTCTGTTTATTAGTCGTGTGCATGAGATGGTGACACACACGCACGCACACGGTTTCTTACAGCAGTTGTTTTTCTGTCTCAATCAGCCGATGGGTATCAGCACGTGGCTTCCACGTCACGTGAGTCTCAGCACCTTGGACAGCAGCTTCTGTCAGTACGCCGCCCGCTGTGGATGGAGCTCATCTCTGCTCCACGCAGGGAGGGTGTTTTTTTTTTGTTATAATCTGTAACTATAAAGATAAAGAAGTTTGACTGAAAATCAAGTTTTCACATTGCGGAGATGCCGGACGCGTCGCTACAGCCCGCCACGCGAAGAGGCATCTAATTGTGCCACTGCTCCACGCGGTCCTTTGATTTGGTGAAGATATGATGATGACGATAATGATGATGATGATGATGTGTTTTTAACAACCCGGAAGGGACAGTTGCAGTCTGCTGTCGGCTCATTTTGTGCAGGAAGCCACATCTATCATCCTGATTTGTGGCGCAGAGATGGTCGGGGGGGAACAGAGGACCGGCGTTGCAAGTTGTCGTGAAATGGATATTTTATTGATCATCAGATTTATTGTTTTTTTTTCGTATCCATCTCTAACATGCAACGCTGCCCGCTTGTAACTTTGTAACTGGGTTGTCGGAGGTGCGGGACGTAACCCGCTCGATCTACCGAAAAAAAAAGAAAAATAAAAAGGCGAAGAAGAAGAGGAAACCGGGCAACTCATCCGATGGGTGCCGCTGCGAGACAACAAAGGATACAGCTTGTCACCTCGTGTAATTTCACTCCCCCACGTTGGCCAGAGGTAAACGAGAAACTCAACTATAAATCGGTTTAACTTAATAATTGTGTTCACGTGGATTTAATATCTCAGACACACTCGCCGCTTCCCCGCCTGAAGACAAATAGACCGCAACGTTTTGTTGGACGGCTCCTTCTGATTTAAAACACCAAGAGGACTGAACCTGGACGTACTGAGGAACTCCCGGGCTGAACACGCAGCCCCGGCGTGAGAGGACGCTGTGGCCCCCGTCTCACTCCGGTGCTGGTGCCTCACACTTCGTGGCTTGCAGCCTCCATTGAATCCCGACAGAAAACGCCTCTATCCATGAAAAAGAATCCTTCCCTATTGGCTGGATTGTGGTGCACATGCTATAACAACAGGATATGCAGAGAGCTATGGGCTGATCAAATAGCCTATCATGTTTTTCTATCATGCTTTTTTTGACCGAGATCTGTATTTAATTTAATATGATGTGTACTGTGAACGAACAGGTTCAGAAGCCATAATAATAATACTAATAACAGGCCTAATAACAATTATAATAATAACAGGCTAACGATAATACTTGATGGACTTGCCACAGGCAGGATGAAGCCTGTTTGGTTTCACAGAGCACTCGTGTCTGTGGAGTAAAGCCGCTGAAGAATGTTTAAGTGTCGCATCCGAATGTTTTTCAATGAACTCAAAGTGTTGCTACTGATGCGCTCCGGATCGAGCAGGAGGACTGACACGGGCACGGACCCGGACACGCAGACCAGGATGCGGGGTCTCGCTGTAGGAGGCTGTGGTTGGCCGCCGTTGAGCTGCTCTCAGCGGGACGACGAGGAGGAATATTACGGCTCGGACCCGCGGCCACGCAGCCTGGCATTTGAGGATAACGAAGAAGCCAAAGCCCACGGAGAAGGCCTGGACGCCGCTTCCATCCCGAGTCTCTCAGAGAGCGGGGTGCGATCACCGCAGTGCCGGATCTGCTTCCAGGGGCCGGAGAAGGTACAGTTGAATAATGAAGGCATTACTGTGGGTTCCTGTGCTTCTAACAAAGGGGGTCAGCTGCTCCAGGTACCTGTAGGCGCCCCAGCAGCACAGGTGCATGCTGGTTGATGGGGCTTA
Source organism: Nannoperca obscura (assembly GCA_036024295.1). Classification (NCBI taxonomy): domain Eukaryota; kingdom Metazoa; phylum Chordata; class Actinopteri; order Centrarchiformes; family Percichthyidae; genus Nannoperca; species Nannoperca obscura. The sequence continues at coordinate 69,270 of JAVQJL010050845.1, forward strand.
GCACCACGTGGTCCTCTGATGAAGGAAGCCAGCAGGTCACAAGGTCGTGCTCACTACTCTACTGCTGTTTCATAAATACTCAAATGTGAAAATGAATCCAAATATATTTCATGAAAACAAACTCAGTAGGCAAAGTTCAGACATGCAAAAGATTTTAAAATGTAAATATATTTTCAGATGTTAACCCATTTAATACTATTCTGTACAGTATTTGTATACATAAAGTCTTGGTGCTTAGAACACATTTTTCAGTATTAAAGGGATGCTCCATGCAATTTAGTCATTTAATTGTTGCACTTCTATGAAGGTGGGGGACTTGCAAGAGACAGGTTTTTCAGAGAATCACCAATATTGAAGCAGACGCTGATATATCCTGACTCTTAGTCACTGGTATGGGTCAGGCTCTGAAAACTCTGGATCCTACATTTCCCATACACCATCTTTTTTTAAGATTCCCTGCTCTGGCAATGTCCACGTCGTTGTCAATGCACATTTTCCGTCATAAATGTTTAAGTCTCCATCTGAAAGTAAGACAACCCTGATGACATCACTACAACATCATCAGGGTTGTCTTGTCAGATTTGATGAGCAACAGAAGAAGGGGAGTTGTCTTCCTCATAACAAGTGAACTGATATCCGTGTGTAAAATTAGTGGAGTGCCCCTTTAGTCGTACAAACAAATTCAGTTTTAAATTCTCATGATGAACATATAAGTCATTATCATCAATACCAAAGTATTTCAAATATCTGTAAGTGTGCATCAAGTCTGCTGAGATGCAAAGTAAAAGTCCAGAATGAGTAAGACTTTAAAAAAAAAAGGGAATCAATCTATCAACAGGGATCCGAAAATAGCAGTGGGCAGAGTTAAGAATAGGCTGGAGAGAAGCAGTGGGAGCTTTGTATTTACTGTGTGAGCCAGTAAAGTCTTCGCAGCAATAGATTCAGCATTTGATGCACAAAAGGAGGTCATTTTAAAAAAGCAACAAACAAAGCTTTCAAAAAATGATTCCTCGACATAAAAGACATTTATTTTATTATTCAGAGGGATTTGAGTGAGGGAAGCAGAATGAGTTCAATAACTTTCTGAGGGACTCTTCAATAACAACCATTAATACAGGGATCAACCCACTGATCACTCCTTCAGGCTACAGGAAGGTCACACAAAGTACAGGTTAAGTGTCTCCAACCCACATGAAGGGGAACAGAGGGAAAGCACAGAAAGTTTCAATGTTAACGTCAATCTTGTCCAAGACGTGGAGGTCTGAGCGTGTCAAATCTAGTGAATGAAATCAACCTTGAAGAGACAGACTTTGCTAGAGGTCTTTCATAAGTTTTCATTTTCCCTCCAGCTATCCAACTAATTAAAGACCTCGCACATCACCTAGAGTCAGACAGAAAATAAAGTGAGACATGTGAGAGCGTTGTCAGTCCGAGGGCCTTAGGGAGGCTCATGCTGACAACAAAAAACCTGAGCCAGATGTCCCGTGATTTCTTTTGAGGCTACAGGAAAGTGACACGAGAAAAGCAAACTGTATCCAGACGAAGGCATTAAGCAGCAGATAGTCAAATATATCAAAACAAATATATCGTATACTCTACCTTTATTACATTTTGATTCATGTTTGAAATATATATAAACGCATGTGTATCCTTTGACTGGTTGGTGGTTAGATGATATCCAGTGAACATATCAACCACTAAAATGTTCCATTCAAGTCAGCACGTAGCTATATATTCATTATGAGTATCAGATGCTTGAAGTGTGCTCGCTTTTATTCCGTATGTATTCATAATTAATGGCGGATCAACTGCCAAAAGCTTTTCTCAGGAATTCTGGTCCTGCACCAACAGTTATTTCTGTAAGTGTGTCAAATTGGGAGCTGATCATTGCTCCAAAAATCTCATCCCAAATGTTCATCTGGCAAGCAAACTGCAATCAGGTGAATGTACACTCACTGTGAATGAAGAAAAACCTTCTTTATTGCTGCCATGAAGGAAAAATTAGAAAGATGCTCTAAGACAGAAGATGGAGAGAACAACAATATCCAAGATGGTTCTGAAAAGAGAAGTTTCAGATACAGGATCCTTTATTGGCATGTACATGTACTGACGGAGACAATTCAACACTGTGAGGTTGCCTGTACAAAATGATGCACATGTATACGAATGACAGAAACTGATAGAGTTTGAGCATTAAATATTACTGCACAAAGCAGAGCACATGAGAGACTTACTTTTAGAATTAATTTTGTTACATAATTGACTATATCAAACACTCTATAAAAGATGTCACACATTCTCAGAAAATTGTGGTACAAAGTGCAGCTCTGGGTTGTTCCAAAAAAATAGCTGGCAATAAAAGTGATGTAGGGTTGAAGGGATGTGGCGGCTTTTGATTTTACCAACTCAGCTTCTCTTGCCAACCAAAGACAATGAACCAGGGAAGCTTGGAGCGGAAAAAACATTGACTGGACCTGTGCATTGTAGATATGAGATGAGCTAACTTCATCACACTTTGACTGTAACAAAACCAGACCCGGTCTGGACTGAATGAAGATCTGTAAGACCTGTAAACACCAAAATAAACAGTGGATTTAGCAAAACGAAGACCTAGGATCTCAACAGAGAGCTTATTAAATATACATAAACCTGAAAGGAAAAGGAGAGTCATCCTGAGCAGATTCACGGCATTCACTTATCAAAGCTTTAATGTCATTACTCTGTAAGTGACAGAATTAAGGGTTACAAGAAAGCTACATATATTGTTGTATATTGCAATCTTTCTTTACTGTGCTGTAATTATTTCATCCTTTCTCAAAGTATAACACCATTTCCATACAGTAGTTTCATACTGAGTATTTCTGTGTATGTTATCTATCTTTTTAAATCCCTTGCCAGCTTCATGACAGAAACAACAGCTATGCAATTCCCCTCAAACAACACTTTACCTTCAGTACATAAAATGTGACAGTAACATTGTCAGGGCTGAGGATTTCAAAGTTGGGCTATTCATGATAAAAACCTCTATCATCTTTATTTTTACTACCATCTTCACCAAATCAAATGCTGTAACAGGCAGATTCAATAACAATTTCAACATCCAGCGGTGTGTGAATGCCGTGTGTCCCATGCAGCTGCTTCTTGTGTCCTGCAGGGGGAGTTGTTGAGCCCTTGTCGCTGTGCTGGCTCTGTGCGCTGTACTCACCAGTCCTGCCTTATCCGCTGGATCAGTGAGAGAGGCTCCTGGAGCTGTGAGATCTGCTACTTCAAGTACCAGGTCCTGGCCATCAGCACCAAAAACCCTATGCAGGTACAGAGTCGCTCTCTTTCTGTGTTCATCTTCTGTTCAAAATAAACATTTAAAGGAGCTATTAAATAAAGTCCTTGACACTTGGCTACATGGCAGAAAGTCATGCACAAGCTTTACATTTTATATTGCCAGATTTGAGTGAGTGATTGGCAGAAAAGCATAGTAATCCCATTAGCGGTCATTGATCTTGAGGTGAATGCAATGGTATACAGTAGAAGCCATGCAGTGTTTACATTGTCGCCGCCACAGCGACATTTTGGACAGATTTTTTCCAAGATGCACTGCCTCCCAACAAGAAGCTCATCAGCTTCATATTGCTGTTGGCAGACGAAGAGCAAGTAGCCCGTCTCAATTTTCTCAGAACTATTTATACTGGAGGGGGGGGGGGGGGGGGGGTTGGACAAATGGACAATAAAAATGTGGGAATGGGGAAATAATACTAATAACCCAAAAAAACATTAACCAAACACCACAAGCAAAATTATTTAAAAAAAATGTGTGCA
>JAVQJL010050848.1:0-11545 GCA_036024295.1 Nannoperca obscura
CGGCCCCCCCGCGGTTCGCGATCCCCCACCAAATGTTCCCTGCAGGGGGGCAGGCCCCGCTGTTAATGTTTTCCCGGGGTGATGCAACCCCGCGCGTTTTGTCCCCCCCCCCCCCCCCCCCTTCTCTCGCCTTTTGATTTATTCTTTGCCTTCAGCTCTCATAAACAACAAACTTTAAGGATTTCATGGGGCATTTCTAGCTGTCGAAATTGCTGCCATATCCCCAAGGTACCGTGACTCTGGACGCTGCGCTCCGGTCTGCTCTCTCCTCCGCTGCTCCTCCCGGCAGCAGGCGGACAGGAGGGCGGTGCGACTGGATTCGTGCGCCCCAACGGTGCATGCGTGGCACGGACGGTCAGATCCCTGGATTCACCTGTCATCACAAGACAAAGTGCATCCTATTTAAAATACAATCGAAGATGAGACGGGCTCAAAGGCTGTAACCGTCAAACCCAGGGGTGCTGATAAGATTTTAGGGAGGTCGTTGCTACACATACAGGGGCACACATTTGTCCAAGGTTGCCCTCTGGGAGGAGATAAAGAAAGAAAAAGAAGCAATTATCTTAGAAACGATGTAGATGTTGGAGGAAGTCACTGACACATTCTGTAAAGTGTGAGCATAGCTGCCCAAAGTTTTATGACAAAACAATCAATCCAGACCTAATAGAGGTGGAGGAGGGCTTAATGGAGGTTTCACACCACGGAGCCTTTCAAAGACCTCTGTTGCCTTTCTGTACTGTTGAGAGGAGATAACAGGGAGAGGGAAACTGAGCCAGCCTTCATTTTGACAGGGACCTCTCCAAGACCCTGGACCCAAGATTAGGAAGCCCCGTCCTCAATCGTTTTTTCTTTTAGTTCCATTATTCTATTCTGAGAAGGAGACAGTTGAAAAAGGAAATGTAATAAAGGTGATACAAAACCAGTGGTGCAAGGTAATTATGTATGTTTAGGTTTCCTGTTTTATGCTATTTTTTACACCACCGAAAGGCCATTCATTTATTTTATTTCCAAAGTTGCTAGTTAGCCTTCTTTGCAAGAAAATATTTTACATTTACAAACTTCTTAATCATTTCATATAATATGTCAAATGCCAAATGAACTTCACCTGGAGCAGCTACTGTGCAGCATCAACATGCTGCTGTCACTTGGATGCATCCTTCCTTATTATCCATTAATGTATAAATGCACATTCTGAAAAAGACCCATTCTGTATAATTAAAGAAAGTACTTTTAAGTAAAAAGTACTTTTCGTGTAAGTACATTTTGCTGTTCATGCTTTGATATTTTTGCCATAAAAAAACAAAACAATGAGCTGAAAGAGGCTAAAGTGCTCTGTAGGGCTGAGGTGAACAATAATTATTTGTGGCTTTGTCACTACGAGCAAACCCCCCTTTCACATGACACATAGAAATATGAATTAGTGCAGCTTTAAGCAAAATTTCACTTTTAATTTAGTATTTTACATTGAGGTATTTTCACTTTTGCTAAAGTAAAGGTTCCGATTAATTCACCAAACACTGTTCTCCCTGATCTCATGCAAGGATTTCACATTGTGAACTCACCTTTCACAGGTTTAGCAGCTCTGAAATATATGTAGAAAAATGCTCAATGTCTCATATGTATCACCGCAGAATTAAGCCTCCATAAGTTGTACTTTGATATTGGGAGCATGAAAACCAAGACATTAATCAGTGGAGAAAGATTACAATGTCAGTGTCTGCGTCTAATCACAAGTACCCATGGTGGGCCTATTAAGTCAAGCTTATTAAAACATTTTAGTGAAAATGACATGTAACCAATGAGCACAGTCACACAGAGAGCATACCGTGGATAACCACTCATGCTCCAGTTGAGGTCATATTTGGGCTAAGCTGTTTATATGCATATTCATGTCCTAATCACAAATACCCCAGCATACATAATTAAGGTGAATACTTTGGATATAATACTTTGGATTATGGAAAGAGAACTCAGTTCGACCACAAAAAATTACATTAAATCGGATACCCTGGGTAATACAGACCTATCCCAGCACATAACCGTGATGGGAGCTTATACCAGATGGGAAATGGTGTTTTTATGCCCCAGATGAAAACGTTGAGCTTCCTGAATAATATCAGGATAAAAATGTGCATAAAAACGCCTTCATTAAAAAACGTAGCAGTGTGTCATTCTTGAAGCGAACATTTGTTTGAGGTATTTATGAAACACAAAGCAAGCCAGGCACTGTTGCACACTGTTGTCCATTAAATTTAGTTTCATAAATCACATCTGGGCTGCCAGTGGTGGAGAAGTTGTGGAAAGTTTAGTTTGGTGACAGTGAAGGCCTAAACATGTGAGTTCATACAGTCACAATCCTGCTCATACTCAGGCTATATCTGGTGGAGGGAGGGGACATTTACTCAATAACTGCACTTCAGCACACTTTACTCTTAGTAGACGATCATTTAACTCCAAATTTCAGACAGAGATGGTGCACTTTTAGTTGCATATGATGATTGCAGCTGCCACTTTGCAGTATAGGGTTTAAGCTAACTAACCCACGCAATGAAACGAAAGCGTCACAGCACCAAAGATGAAGCACAAAACTAGTCAACAAAATATGTACACATCTATAAAAGACTTCTTTTCACTAGTATACAATAGTGTCTGTTTGGCAAATTGCATAACAAGACGTTTCAGTGGTTAAATTCAGCTTGTAAGCGTGGGTAATGATAGCAACAGTAATAATAGGTGAAACGGATCTAAGCGTTGGTTAAAGTGACTAAACATTCTTTAAGCTTGCATTAACTTTTGGACATTTGGTGGCAATGTAACAAGATGTAAACACAAGATCCACCAGACACAAAGCAACATTATTATTATTATTATGATTATTATTATAGGCGTTTCTGGCCACCTGACACATGTACGTCCAATAGTCACTCGCTCTTACGCTCAGTTTTGGTCTCCTGAGGGAAAAATCCGGCTCTTTAGCTGCTCCACTTTGTTCAACAGCTAGTCGCTGTCTGTGTGTGTCTCCTGTCTGGTGCTGGACAGATAGCGAGCAATGGGTTCATCTTCTTGCTTTGCACCTGGAAATAGTTTGCCTGCTGCATCTGATCAGTGCGAGTGGCCCAGAGCAGAATGGTTGTGGGCCGTAAAACCGTAACAATAAGCTGAAAGTCTGCAGAGCTGAGCAGGACTGGAGTCGGGTGATAATTCTCTGTAGATTTGTCACAATGATTGACTGCTTTCACATACAAGTAGTCATGTGATCCATTGTTATTATAGAAATATTAAATTATATCTGCTTTAAGAAATGAATTATGATTAGAATACAGTTGTGCAAGTATGTAGTATGTGCACAATGATCTGCAGCGCCTTTATTAGGTGAGCAATGGTTTTTATGTCTGTATGTGTGTGTGTGTGTGGGGGGGCATATATATATATATATATATATATATATATATATATATATATATATACACATTACATAAGTACATATATATATATTTAAATAATATATATATATAAATAATAAGGATACAATTGGTTATTGTACTTTTCATAATAATTGTAGTACACAGTAACACAAATACTAACCTCTGTATTGTTCCTGCACTCATTTTAAATAATTAGTCTTCATATATTGAATGTTTTTGCAGTAATGTGCTTTACTGTCTTGTCTTTGACTGATAGCATCTAGCATCTATTTTGTTACCTGAAAAAAAAAACAATACCAGAAAAAACAAAGTTGGCAGTGCCTTTAATTCAGCCCTGAGTAGTGTCTGGAGGTATTACTTTCAGCAGCCTGTATGTGGCCCGAGAGGCAAAACTCACTTCTCATTAAGCTCATTGCTTTGAGCGCACGGTAATAACTGAGGGTGACTCAGGTGAGCGTATGAACATTTTTATCAACTCGGACTGTCTGCCATCTGGACAATAAGAGGACAACGCTCAGAGACACTTTCAGGTAGAAAATCCACCTGAATCTATAAAAGTGAGGGGGACAAAAATACGATTTTGAAAGGTTTTTCGTATCCCCAGTGGAAATTACACCCTTATATTGAGAAAGGGTAAAAGAACAATAACACTCTGAAGTGTCACCACAAGAAGTCTGTTAAATCAGGACACCTCATCACTTCTCTACTACTTAAAGCAAAATTATGAAGGCAGCATGATTAAATTTGATGGAGTACGTTACCATACATACCTCCATGAAGGAACAAACTGGTTTCCATGTTCAGAAAAGTATCAAAGGTGTTTGAAGTCTAGCTATACACTAAACCTCCGGAGAGCCAAACCAGATTCTCCCTCCCCGAGGTGTATAAAACCTGCTCTCTCTGCTTAGTTTTGTGCCCGAATTATCTGGGGTCAGGAGAGAGCTCAGGGGCTGGAGAGGGCTTAGGATAAGTCAGAGTGACAATTAGCGGAATGACACATCTTGACACGTCAGACCTCCTAACAGCTACTGATGAATCATCGGAGCCTGTCTAGAAATAGCCACCCCAGCCCCAGCAACAGGACAGTCCAACATGCATGCTAACCTGGAACAGTATCCTTACTCTCCGAGCAGTGAACAATCACAGGCTATATTTATGCATTTATGATCCCAGGCAACCGGGGACATATCTGAAAATGCACACCCCAACCAACCAAAACAAAACACAACAAAACAAAAATGAATACATTTCATGAATAATAAGAAGAAAAGTATTGCACTCCCCAGCAGGTGGAGTTGGGGTGAGCTTAAATCATTTCACTGAAATGATCTCATCTCAGCCTCTTTAAAGCAAATTCCAGGTTCATTCTTCTATTAAAAAACAACAAACTCTTCCCCAGTACCACGAATATTATCTAAAACATTCTATATTTTAATTTACTGTTCAAAATGAACGCTGCAGTAGGCAAGTGTTCCTATTGCAGTGTTAATAAAAATGTAAGTGTAACCGGTCTGAATCAAACAACCAATCAGTGTTAGCGAGCATGTAACCAGCCAATCACAGCGACTCTGTTAAAACAGTTGGTGAAATTGATGTGAGGCGATCATCTAGAGAGGAGAGGTATCACTCTGTTGGAGTTGTTGGAGCTACAGAAACACGGTTGTACAGTGTTGGTGTTACTCTGAGCTCTGGGTTAGACACAACTAGGTGAGCAGAACAGATCTTAGTTTGCTAGGTTGTTAAAGTGGTTGACAACGTTGAAATGTGCGTGCATGTTTAGTGGGAGGGGCTTAATGGACTCATACGAGGCAGCAGAGAGAGTTGCCTAGTCCAGCTTTAACATACACCACCCCAACTTTAATTTTAAAGCATCCCAAATAGGATTTCAAGGGCAGGTGGTGTTGAATTTATATTTCATGGGAATTACAAACTGCCTATAGGCCAGCAGCCAGCTCTGCTAGGATTAAAGCCTGCAGGAAACTGGTATTTGTTATGTTACATGAACATCTCCCGGAACAAATTACATACAGCATGTGTTAGAAAAAGAGACCTTTTCTTAAATGTACCCCTCAGTATATTTCTAAGCAAAACAAAATGAAATAGCTATGAAATATGTTACCATTTGTATGTAAAAGCCCCTATAAGAAGCTCCCCCAGTGCTCTTGAAATGGATATTTAAAAAATCTCATACTAATATTTACATGATATTCTAAACATAGGTCATAACTGTTAAGATATCCTGCTCTTAAGCTGCAGTTTTCAACACAGCTGTTGGGAGAATTTATATTTTACCATGGTTATCTGCTCTTAATCTTATTTCAGATGACTGAATTAATAATCTCGGTCCCCTTTTGGGGCATTTATTATATTCTGTGATGTTGTTGGTACCATTGTTAGGGTTAGTATTATTCCCTCTGCTACGTTCCACATTTATTATGTAAGAGGAGGCCAGCAACAGGTTTGCGTGAATGCATAAAATACGAGGCAGGTCCCCTGGGTGACTGTCACAGAGCGAGCGTGCCACTGTGTTTAGACTGCTGCAAGTAAACAAGGAAGGATATTTGGATGTATTTTAAAATTCTTACTGAATTTCTTTGTCCTCTTTATTCAGATGAGTGTGCTGAAGTGAAGCCGCCTTTACTACTCAAAGGCAACATGTAAGTCCATCCCGTGTGGATGAATTACGGGGGCTAAAGGTTACTTAAACTACTACTTTTTATGGTAACTTTTTTCTGTCTTTTTAGCTCAGTTTCTCTTATGTATATTTACAAAAAAAATTTGTTTTGCACTATTCGGTTACTTATACACAAAAGATGTTTCCTATGTCATATCCATTTCATCCAGTAAACACTTTAAGTGGTAACAACTGTGAATGAGTCCATTCATATTTATTTATTATTTATTTCCTTGGTTCTTTTTACATTTACTGATACATCCTTATTCTTTGTGTGTATTTATTTCCGATTCATTCCAGCACGGTGCTTTGTTTCTTCTGGCCTCATTTTGATGCTGCAACAACCTTATTTCCTTACAGGGAACGGAAATTATTTTTCTCATTATAGATGGATGGATGGGTAGATGGATAGATTGATATACTTGCATACACACAGAACTGCACTGCACAGCACATCACACCCACACACACACATTGTCAGTAGATTACTTGTTATGCAGGAAGCAGGAAGCGTCATCAGCTTTACGCATCCTTAGAGGCACATGTGCGATATTGATCACAGCTTTTTTGATAGAGGCCTGAAAGATAAACTGGATGGATGGATCTCAGTCGGCCTCTGAACACGAACATTTGAATACTTTCAGCTCTACACTTGAACAATCTATTGATACATTGACAGAAGATGTGTTGGGATGTGATCCATCTCAAGCATGCAGCTGTGCGCCTGGTTAAGACACCACACCATTTTGCCAGATCTTGCTTGATTTTTTGCCTCAGAGATGAAGCTCGCAAAGTTTTGTCCAATCAGCACTTATTGACGCCTGCAAAAGGTAGAAGTGACAGAATTTCAATTGTGAATTAATCACATTTGTGATCACAATAATGTTCTGAAACTTAAGCTAGCATGATGTTTGTTGGGTGAATGCTCATGGAGGATCAATAATGAGATTGTTTATATGTTGCTGAAATACTTCAGAATCATAATTTACAAGGTACTTCTTGATTTAAGGTAACTGTCAATACATAAATTAACAACGTAACTTAAATGAAGGTCCTGTACGCCTGTCGCTGGTAGGCTACTCTCCAATGCTCCAATATATCATATTTGGGGGTCATTGGCAAACAACCAGTTCGTTTATGTATGAGGACGTGTTGGAAGTTTTGTACTTTTTATTCAAATTTTGTCTAATTGGTAAAAACAAGTGAAGAAGAGAAACGAACACAGTGAATTACAGAATATACAGAACACACATGTACATGTCAAAAGGGCAGTAGAATCTCCTCTACAGCACAATGCCATCATACTGTACATGTTCAGCAGTCGATGTTCAGTAACCTAAGCACAAATTAAATAAACCAAGACTGTGTCAGTTTTATCCACATACTTTTTCAGAGAAGTTTAGCTCCCGTGCAATAGTTTGAATTTATGACTTTGGTCTTTGTGTCATTTTTCAGCCCAGAGAGTAAATATGGCTACTCCCTCTTATAGAACAGCACTAAATTGATTTCCTGGACTCGGTCATTATTGGACTACAGAAGAGGAAATGGGCCCTACCGGTAATTAAAAAGTGATTTTTTTTTTTTACGGGAATCTTCTGCCTCATTAAAATCTCACAGGGCAGGTAGTGGGTATTATCTGCTGAAATGACAGCCAGGTAGTTCACACCACCCCACTGAAATGCTGAACAGAAATCCAAGCTTTAACAATAGAGGAAGTAAGTCCCTTTTCTCACAGTATCATTTATGCAATGAATGATATCTAGTAATTGGTGCGAACATCTTGGTTCACATTGTGTTTTCCGCAGGAAGCGAGAGCAGCAGAGCTCCCCATTGAATTTTTTTTCCAAGCTTTCTGCAGGCAGGATGTAAAGAAATCTTGTGAGGAGGTTAAGCCATTGTTAATTCCACAATGCTTAATCATTCCCCTAAAATAACAAGGAAACATCCATCCTGGAACAGTCGCCAATGGAAAGATTAACTGGATTAGCACCAGATGATGCGGTCGAGCGGCGATTGCTGTGGGTCTGAATCATGTCATTGTGAAAACTCTGTGTTTAGATCTATTTGTTAAAAATGCAAATCTCGCCTTGTGATAGAACACGGATGTAAACAATGTCAGTCGCAGCATGACAAGGGCATTTCACATCCATGCAACGAGCCAATTTGTGATTATTTTTGGACAGATTTGATGCACAAAGCAGATACTTTGCATAGATACCATGCCTGAGGAAGGTTTCAGCTTCCTACTTATTTTGTTCAGCAAAGTTCCCAAACCTTGATGTCAGAGAGGGAGTCAAAAATAATAGATTCTGTGGGGATATGGCTGTATTTTTTTTAAAGCACACTGTGAATCTTTGGCTAGGAAAGCCACTGTGGGCTTGTTATGGTGGCTTCTTATGAATAACTGTGGAGGTCCTGTAGCCTTAATAACCTCACTAACTCAGTATTCCCTCTTCCTGTCTGTCAGTCTGGTCATCTCCATACAGAGGGACACAAAGCGACATACCCCAGGGTGTCCATGAATAGGGATGTTTATAACAGTGTGGGACGATTTGTCACTCCTTAGCGCAACCTGTGTCCTGCAGGAAGCCAAATAATGATTTTAACTGCCCGTCTATGAGATTGATCTCTCTAATCCTCCCCACCTTTCTTCCTACTGAAAGGTGCAGACTAATTTACGACGGAGCCGACGATGGGCATGCTACGCCTGTGAATGAATGATCTGGCCTCTAGCAAAAAGAGGTAATTTCCTCTTAATGTAGTGCCGTAAACATTTATCATCACGCTGAGCTGACAGCACATCGAAACAGTGAGGACGCTGCAAGTGCTCACTTTAATCTCTGGAGATTTTTACCTCTGGTTTGCGATGCGGCCTACAATCACCACCCACCATGCTTGGTTAATTTTACCACCACCTGCAGCAGTAACTGTTGGTTTGGGAGATGCTATAAATAAATATAAATCCTTAGACAGAGCAAGGGGACAACTTCAGATAAGCATCAGTTACTGCCACCAGGCTATAGAGGAAATATTCAAGTTTGATGTTTGATAGGATGAGAGAAGGAAAGACGAGCAGAAACCAAAGAATTGAATGAGGCTTGAAGCGAGGATATCAAATTACATAATGTAATTATGTTGACAGCCCAGCTTGTGTTGACACTTTGGGATGTGTAATATCCCTGTGATTTGGGAAGGCTAGGGCTGTTCATTAAGCTCGGGGATAAATAATGTAGATTCACATTAACTTGCTCACACTGAGAGAGAGGCATTTGCACATGAATATATAATGTGCTGAAACAAAGAAAACACTTAAAACAATTGCGTACAGGCTGAGATAGTAAGACAGAGACAGAGACAAAGCAAAGAGAAGAGACCAGGAGTATAGGTTGGTCATTTATGCTCTAGGCAGCTGAAAAGATTTATTTGTAGATCTGCTGCAGCAGCTGTACACAATAGAACCGATAAGACATCACACAATAAAATAAGCTCCCATTGCTAACTCATAGGCTGTATGATAATGCATAAAAGTGTTGTTTTCCTAAAGCTCAGTGAACATAGACACTTCATAACAAGGTGCTAACATGCTAGCAAACAATTGCCAATTACATCCACCTGGCACGTTGCAACATTAGCATTGATTTCGGTCACTCTTCTCTTCTCTGCGCCAACACCTGAGAAAAATATCCAGCCCTTTAGCTGCTTAATGTTCTACTTTCTTCCACCAGCTCATCACTAACTTTGTCCGTCAGTGTACAGTGGTATCATCAGAACTTGCTGGCTGAAAACAGAGCCAGAAAGGTAAAACAATGAGCTAAAAAGGGCTAAAGAACTCAGCTGTGGAGTTGATTATAATTCTGGATACATTTAAAAATACAATCTCATTCACATTGCAAGTTATTGTGCATGTTAATATCAAACCATATTGTTTCTTGTAGGCTCATTGACGTGGTGTTTCTGAACTGCACTTCCCAGAGATCACCTTTCAGTCAACCAGGACACTACTGTGAAATGCTTTCTCCTTGGATTTGCTGTTAATGAAGTCTGTCCATGGTGATAATGTTGCAACTCTATTACTGTAAAACTGCCAGTTGAATTTTCCCAAGAACACCTACAAGGATACATTTGAGAGCATCAAATGCAGAAGCTACACGCTGTAATGAACCAGCTGGAGACAGATATAAAGCAACAAAACTGACTTTGACATCTGACAATGCCACACATTTTTACCTTGAAAAGAGTAATGATCCAGTCCAACATATTGCATCTGTAACAGCACCAACACTGACCTTATTAAAGGCTCTAGTATTGACCAGACGTGACTGATCATAACTCAGTTCTGTTTACAAGCAGTATCATTTTAATAACCCATCTAAAAATCTAAAAAGAATTAAATATGAATGTCACTTATAGTTCAGAGGGGGAGTGTGATTACAGCTTTATGTTACCTTACATATAGAAGAATGATCCCATCAGTTCCATGCAGAATAGTACACTGATTTTAAACTGAAATAAAAAGGGCTGGTATTGGCCAAAACCCTGAGATTAGGTATCAGGAAGAGAGAGGAAAAGTGGGATTAATCTATCTATACTTGAAATAAATACAATGAAAAATGTCATTTTAATGTAAGCTCAAGTGGTGCAGGACTTTCTCCTGTCACTTTAAGGCCAAACGTTCATCAAATGACAGTGAGAGAGCCAAGAGGAGGCCCCACTTCCCTTGTGGTTGTTGACAAGTCTAAAGCATGTTAAATCCAGTGTCACCAGAAGATCAATACCTACTGAAAGTGTTGCCGCTTGGCCGCTCGGGTGAGACAGTGTATGCATGCATTTGCATTATACTGTGGTGGACTGTTTGTGCCAGTGTTAAAGTTCACTGCCTAAGATTGGGGTGGATCAATCTTCGTTCTGTCAGTCACAATAAGACTCAAATGAGCAATTTTAAACCAAGTGCATTGGCTGATCTGGCGTGGACCATCTAAGCCTTTCTTATCTTCTAGCATGGCAAATTATTGAATCTGTTTAACAGTTTCTATAAAGCCAGTCTTTGTCCAGAACGTCATTATGGGTTGTTATGGACTGCCAAAACTCATCATAATTGTATTTTGGGACTAAATCTCCAGGATCTCAAAGAAATACAACAAAAGAAACAAGGCACCAAGTGGAACATAGTTTTGTATGTGATATGTAAGACTGCACACATCAAGGCAAGGCAAGTTTATTTATAAAGCACCTTTCATACACAGATGCAATTCAAAGTGCTGTACAGAGAAAAGGGCAAAAAGAAAAAGCAATAGTTAAAACTATATAATCATAATTCAAACAAAAGGAAATGAAAATACATAAAAAGGCAGTTTTAAAAGATAAAATAAATATCAAATATAGCCCCCAGGCTATAATAGCAGCCCTGTCCACAATGTGCATTCTCATATGTTTCATTCATTTATTA
>JAVQJL010050849.1:0-17584 GCA_036024295.1 Nannoperca obscura
TTTTGCACACAGCTATAGGCACAGGGACAATGACCATTCTGTTAAACCTGGAGGTTCAGTATACAGACGTCCTATGCACTCATTTTTGTCGTACCTTTTCAACTGTGCCATATCCCCACATCCTCGTTTCAGCACAGACTCGGCTTCAAGTCTGACATCATTTTGTAAACGTAAAAGAATTTGCTGGATGTCTTCCCTCAAATTTAGGATCAGAGATGGATGACAAACATTTGTTCCCTCACTTTAGTCAGGCCATTGGTTTTTCTTTCAGAAGAAAATTACAATAATTTATATATATATATAATTTTATTATTTTCCTTTTTCTACCCGAAAAACAATGTTTGAGTACTATTTTCATCCCGGAATGTCTGCAGAAATTCCTTTCAGGAGGGAGGAGAAACCCTGGTTTTACAAAAGGCCTTGAAACGTTCACAGCACTGCTTGCTGCAGTTTGTCAGTTTGTTGCTTTGAGGGCACGGTAATAACTAAAGGAGACTTGGACAAACTATTTTTGTAAACTCTTCTCTTATCAAGACTATGGTGGTATAACATGACATGAAGTGTAGCTATCCTTCAAAAGTGAGGTATTGCACAGAACCTCGTCTGTAAGTTGATTATAACCTGCTTTCATTGCTGCACTGTGGGCAGATTGTGGTGAAAAGACAGCAGGGCATACTATCTTTTTATTATCTTAATTAGGGACAAATGAAGGAACATCAGCACTAATTCATTAAATGAAGACTGCTACGCTGTAAAATTAGAGCTTTTTTTCTATTTTGTAATTTTCTCTAGTTTGTGCTGACATAGTTGACTTCACTCTTCTCAGGGTCCATGCTTTTATCCACTCAAGCTGATGGAAGATTGTTATGGCAACACTTTGTTTTATTGGCTGAATTCCTCTTGGCTTGATCCCTCATCTTCGCTCCCCTGCTGTGAACCAGTAGGACTCACATCTTGTTTGTAGATGGCATCATTGGCAGCTCAGAAAGGAAAAGACGGCAAGTGAAGAAAAGGTGCAAACGTGGAGCCAAATGCACTCCCAGTTCTCTAGCAGTTAAGCCATGTAATCAGGGAGTGATTACAGCTGAGTGTGAACTGCTTGGAGAATAGAAAACAAGGAAAACTGTGTTTTGAGGACTTCTATTATAAGGAAGTATATGTGTCATTTGCAGTTCATGACAGTGTGGATAAGGTGTGAAAGTTGAATGTGTAAATCACTGCTGCAGAAACGGCACACGAGGAGCTTTTCAGCATCACGAGGAACAAAAAGCAGTTCTAAAAATGTGTTTGTGGTTTTTTTTTAATCAATGAATACAAAGCATTCCTACAGCCACACAATGGCTGTGTACAAAAGATGAGAGCTGACTGAGTCTCAGATGTAAGGTCATGTCCAGTGAACAGTGTTTGTAGCTCTTTTGATAGACATACATTTTTAAAGGCAGTCTCTTTTCAAGGGTGGTCATAGATCTACCATTCATGTACCATAATTACAAGAACGTTTCTGATTATTTTCATGTAATTGAGAAATTCACTCATAATATAAACAGAAGGCATAACTAAGAAAAACAACAATAAAAGTATTAGTTAAACCTGCAGTCGAATCCAAACCAACATTGATGTATCATCACATTTTAAGTTGATGACGAACATTTGTTCATTTACACATCCAGCAGTTATGGAGCAACATTATCATTCATTTGGAGTCATGTTTTTGGCCACCTGAAGAATTGACGTCTAATATTCACTCTCTTTAGCTCTATTTTTGAGCTCCAACAACTCTTGAGGAAAATATCTAATGTCTCTTTAGCTGCCAAATGCACCACTGTGTTCACCAGCTGATCTCAATCTACGTCATTCTGCTGTTTGGTGCTGAGCAGGTCGTGTACGCTGGGGTATTTTAGCTGGAAACCGCTTCCTGCTGCTGCTGAATACGACGTTATGAGAGCTGTGAGTGAACCACGACTGTAAAGTTGCATCAGGAAAGCTAAATAATGAGCAGCTATAAAGCTCTGTAAAGCCAAGAGGAGCTGCAGATTCAGCTGATAATACATTTTAACATTTGATGTGTTGTTTTATTGCTGCTTTCAGTGGTAAATGTTTTCTTCCTACAACAGTCAGAAATTGTGAAAATGTATCTGCCACATGTCAGTTTACTGGAATTTTAAAGTTATGTGAATGCCCACTAAAACTGTGAAAATAAAAACAAAATCTAAATGTAAAGAACAAGTCAAATCAAATGATAAACAGCTGATACTGCTCATTGAAGACAAAGAATTTCCTATTTTTTTCAAGTGACAAGAAGTAGGACAATGCAAGGCTGATTAGAAATATCTCAGCCATGTTTGGAAATTATCTGAACGTTCCAGATGACACTGGAGCTCTGGAAGGCAATTAAAAGGATGAGGCGCCCGAGCACCCAGAGCAATGTGGTACCAAGTAGTCAGCCTGATGACACATTGTCCTTAGAGCTTGAAGAAAGGTAGGAACTAAATTGTGTTAGCTGATCTGGAGACAGGACATGCATTCCCCACAAGTCAGGCTGTTTTCATTTTACACAATAAGAACTAATGAGGTTTTTATTACAGTTGGGGTACAAAGTGAACATGACTGATACCAGGCAGAAAAAACCTGTAGTCCCGTAGGTCAGGAGGACATGAAAGACTTATTCAGTGCAAAGAAAATGTGATGCTCATTATAATGTGAAAAAGGTGTAAAACAGCTGTGAATATGTGGGAGAACAAGAGAAAACAAGTGTCAGAAATGTACTTCCTCTGAAGAGAGCATATTATTTTACTATTTGTTTCATGTGACGTGTTTTGTGTTCTTAATATTAACATTGAGATATTTTTACATAGTGACTTTTGTTATTTTCTGCTTTGTTATAATTATTCCTTACTAATAACACTTCTTATCATCATTGTGGTCATCATTATTGGAAATAAACTGCAATTTCATACCAATGAAGCCATCTGAAGATAACTGATGGCATTAGACTCGGGTTGAGCAGAAAAGGAGGTCAGGAAAGAGGAGGAAAGGAGCAACAGCTTGATAATGAGTACAATAGAGAGGGCTGAGAAGAGCTGTGAAGAGATGAGAAAGGACCCGTAGAGAGCGTTAAGAGGAGGCAGGGGAGGGAGAGAGAAGCTGGTGCAATTAATGCAGACCACCGACAGCATGGCCTCTCATATTTCAACACCCATGCGCTTCATTTTGTTCCCTGGTAGACTTCACTGTCCACTGTCCTGTTCACGGCCCAGTCTCATTATCTCGCGACAGGCTCTTCAGCTTTTAAACAGACAGCCATGATTCTGCCAGAACACACAGTTACATACACGCATAAACAGGATTTCAGCAGACAAGAAATCACCATGTAAAAGTATTGGGTATCACTAGTTCTGCTTGCTTAATCTTGAAGCTCCTCTGTTTAGCTACTTCTTCTACTTCGCCCTCCTCTGCCTCTGCTTTGGAGCTTCTCTTCTTTAATCCCTCTTTCTCTTTCAAGCTGACTCTAAAGCTTTAAAGGTTTTAACTAGCACAACCTCCTTTCTGTTTACCCTTGCATCCTTGTGAAGTAGGTGGTGCCGGCTTGGTGACGTGCAGAACTAGTTATTGAACTTTTGTAACTAGTGAGCCGATGGCTGACCCAGCAACAAGCCGGGAAAATGTAAGTGCTAGTATCTCTCTCTGAGCTTCTTTCTATTTTGTCTTTATTGTGTTGTTTACTCCGCCTGGCATTTTACAGGTATTTTACAGGATTTTACATCATTTTACCCAAAGAGTTATTCAAGTGGGATAAAGAAAGCTATCTGAGCTAGCAAGCTTGCTAACTGACAGCCAGTTGCTAACAGTTCTTTGGTAACTGTCAGTTAGCAAGCAGTTGTCGCTAATGAACAATAAGTTCACGCAGTTTATTCACTGACACTGACATTCAATGACCTATTTATACCAACAATTCTTAACTCTCTGCAAACCATGACTCTTTTGTGGGCCAGATGAGGTTAAATTAAAGTGGTTTGAATACGGCTAATAAGCTGCAATAGCATTTTTTTAACCCTCTGCCAGAATGGAGATCTCCATTCTGCAGCACTGTCAAAGTTCACCAAAACAGAACTAACACGAAATATTCCGGCATATTTACCTCACCCCCTATGAGCGAATCCATTGATCGTAGCAATCTTATTGATGCGAAGTGGTTTTGCTGCAAAATGTTACCATAGCTGCTGGTGTGACAGGACCTTATCAAGGACCTGAGGACTTTGTCTGTCCATTGCATGTGAAATCATCCATCACTGTGTGTATTTTGATGAAACCTGGAGAAATGATGCATCTCACGTCTTTGTTTTAACATTTTACTGATTGATCATCTGTAACCACTGACTGGACGTCGATAAGTAAATAAATCTCATTAGTGAGAGCTGAGCAGTTTCAAAATTACACTGATTGGCTTAACAGGGGCTCTACTATTGCCAGTCAGAAAGATTGGCAGAGCGATGGACTCCACCGTGTAGCCAACAGAGGATGTTTACTGTTTGTCAACTTGCATCACACAAAAGGAAATGAGGTCACAGGAGATGACTGGAACATATTACCAACTTTTTCTCCTATGTGACAACTTAACACCAGGTGCCGTGGCTTAGTTGGTCAAAGTGCCTGTCTTGTAAACAGGAGATCCTGGGTTCAAATCCCAGCGGCACCTTCATGATTACGCACTTTATGTGAAGCTCTTATTTGGAAGTCGCTTTGGATAAAAGCATCTGCTAAATGTAATGTAATGTTAACACTCCCTTAGTCCCTTTGAGCTCCTCTCCACAATCAGTATCTCTTCAATTATTCATGATTAATCCCTGCGTGCATAAAATGGCCGAGTGAAGAGGTGGATGGAACAGGAAATGGAGAAAGAAAAAGCAACTAGTGTAAAACAAGCTGATCAATGTGGGTTGGAAAACTGACAAAGCTTTCGATTAAGAGGAGAAAGGAGGAGATGAAATAGGAGCGCACATTGAGGTCCATTGAGATGACTGCAAAACCTCTCAGATAGCATGACAGAACTGAAAACATAAAAGGAGTAAATGGAGAAATAAAGTCAGGAGCAGAACAACAGAGGCTGCCAAAAGATTGTGAATAATGGCTAGATACAGACGTGCAAGCTTGCACCTGCTCGTCTGTGTTTATCTTTTATTGTGTGTGTGTGTGTGTGTGTTTAACCAAACATGTCTCATAGGTTTCTCTCGCTGCTTTGTCTGTTAAAATTCATACGATGCAGCCTCTTTATCTTCTATATTTCCCTGTCACTCTGTCTCTCTCTCTCTGCATCACCACGCAGCCTCACGGAGCTCAGTTATAAAAGTATCAGTGTCACTGTGTGGAGAGAGGAGCTGTTCAGTATGTGGCCTGCCTTTCCTGCTTTGTGTGCGTGCCCATACCCGCATGCGTGAGTGGGTGTCCGAGCTTGTTGGTTAATACAAAGCGGAGTTAAAGGTCAAGCCAACTGAAGCCTACAAAACCACTCCTCAAACAGCTACGAGACAGTCCTTTCGCTCTGAACTTGCCACCGGGGCAGGGATCAAAACCTGCATTACATAAAATATTGAAGAGATGAGAGAAGAAACAGAAGTGACATTGGTGAGTTACGTTTTATCAATGACTCTGTTTAGGAGACAGTATTATTCTTTATACAGGTTCAATGTGATCACGTCCTTATTGACAGACTGGCACCTACACAACAGAGAGGCCCATGTGGATCCTCCCTTTCACTAAACATTCATTTCGTACTGTTCTGCTTTCTTGTTTGTTCTTCTGCCAGTTTATCGCTGCATTCAGTTCTTTGCATGATGCCATATGTGTACACAGTGCCGAGTGTTGAAAACTTTAAATGGACTTTATCTTTCCTGTTTTTTCTCAGTTGCTCTTTAAATCCCACAAAACTGAAAGCAATGGATTTTGCAATAACTACATTGTCAGAGATTTCAGCTCTTTAGCTATTTGTCGGCCCTTGACTGGTCTGTCTTCATAGTTTACCCAGAATTGTAGATGTTCACATTTCCATTTTTTCAGAGCACTTTAAAGACTTTTTGTCCATGTTGGCTTCAAAGTTGAAATTAAAAGTTAATTGAACAATATCACCGAACTGTTTATTTAATAGCTGTTCTGGAATTAGTTTTTTGTTTTGTTTTGTTTTCTTGAGCAAAAGAAAGAGGATATTTGAACATCTATAGTTCTGTGACAACAGGGCAATCTCCATCTGCTGGTGAAGCTCCTGTGATACAATTAAAAGCATTACCTACTAATTAACTACTAATTGTACATAATATTTATTGATGTTTTATGATTTATCACAGTAAACTTGCAATATTTCACTAATTGTATATCATCTGTATGTTGACACCACTGTCAGTATGAACAGTGTGCCCTCATACTATGAGTAGAATTGTACAATTTTAAGTGACACAAAATGGAAAACAACTTTGAAGATCCACAAGTGTTTTGTAAGCCTGTAGGAATTTCCATTTTCTGACTACACGCACCCTAATATTAGTGTCAAATAATATAAATTAGGTTATCTCTATGCTACGCATAGGGGCTTTAAATTTTAAAGTTAGATTTGCAATCCTGCTTTCTCTATATTCTACTACCTTCAGTGGAGCGAACAGTCAGTCATTGTGTGGGTCTGTAGACAGATACACTGAGTGACAGTCCAACCCCAGGTGATTAATGTCACGTCTTAATCCACAGAGAAAGCGTTCTGCTGGGCAGCATATAACAAGCTTTGATGGCCACTTGATTGACATATTTTTTATGTCAATCATAGCCTTACAGCGAAGAAACTAGGGCATTGAACTGAGTGAGTTACAGCCCACAATTAACAGTTTACAGTGATGAGTGTGATTAATCAGTACGTACTTGTACATTAGTGATTCAGATGGCAGAAATTGTCTCTAAAATGAACTCGTTGATTGTGTTGAGAATCAGCAGCAGGAGGTTATAATTAGGCCTGGAAGGAACACAAATTACATCCACCAACATGCTTATACTTGCTGTCGCTATGAAAGACACAATTTCTTTCCATTCATTTTTTTTTTTTTTTTTTACAAATCTTTCATAGGCTTGTAGTTTGAACTATATATGACTCTGAAATGGGCCATTCTGCATAATGTGTACGTTTATGTGTGTGTTTTTACACTGAGGTATTGCTATACTTTTGCCACCGCTGCCAGGTTGTGATTTCCACACAGTCTCAGGTCTTCCAGATGATGCACCAGATGTTGACACGCATGAAGGCTGCACTTCTGAACGCAGCCTGGAGGAGTCGTTCATCACTGAGGTTACAAATCACGAGCCTCTAGCTGACGATGTTTTTTCTCACAGCCTGCTTAAAAGTGCAGACTGCTTGTTCTGTGATTTCTGCCAGACTGACAGTGAGCGTTTGAAGATGTCAGCGTATGTTTGTATGACAGCACCAAGCAGAAATGTCTAGTTTTTGATCACACCTTTTTATTCCAAACACACCCAACAGGACATACAGCACTGAAACATCTGAACAACTATAAATCATCTGATACAATATACACCATAGCGTCTGTATTTGCGTATGAAGACCTTCAGCATGAAAAGCCTTGATTTGTATCTTCTTGCAGGCACAGCTTCTTTTCTTTTTTCTTTGCACTGATGAAAAGTGGCTGAGAAAGTACAATCATCCATCATTAAAATGTTCCAAACTCATTCTCACTCCAATATGTGCTTCTACATTAAACTCATTCTCACTGATGTGAGCGTTATTTGATTGTAATCAGCTTTTATTGAACAACCTTAACCACAATGATTGCCTTTAAGCAGGTAATGGTTGTGTGGTGAACGGAAAAGAAAAACATGGGCATGCTTTTGTACTTGAATAACGGCCACTTGCTGTACCACTGGAAAAAAAACGGTGACCCCAGTTGACTCATAGCTAATAACTTAACTAACAAATCACTCGTGTAGGTCTGATCTGTCAGCAGTCAGTGGTAAACTATGTTATGGTTATCTTTGTGGGTCATTGTGATTTTAAAGAGCACCTGCTAGCTAATCAGATGCAACGCAAAGCATGGTCACACTAACACTAACAACAATATATGCTGCTATAAACCCTATCTTTACCAGCATCAAAGCCTCTGCAGAGAGAAAACAGCCACAAATATAGGTACACACAGACACACACACACACACACACACATATACGTGACATGTAAAGGCACAAAGAAACAAATTTAGAGGCATATATACAAAGAGGTCAGAGGATGCTGGCTACATGTTTGCAGAAAGACACTGAGCTGACGTTTCCCACAGATGTCACCTGCTTTCATCACAATTTAACCATTTAAATTAACTAAAGACAACAGAAGTGAGTTTAAACTTCAAACATTTTTCATTTTTGCTATAATACAGAAAAATCTGACACTGAATTGTGCTGTTTTGCTGTTTGATTAAAGCTGTTTTATCAGAAAATACCTTTCATCTTAGCCTATGTCACAAAGTGTAAATGCAAAAAAGATTTACAGTCTGATTGGGTTCCTGCAGGAAATCCTCTCCACTGGTGTTAAATATATCCTCAATGGCTTTTTTTTATTCTAAAAAGTATATACATTCTTACATGTTGTGTGATGGATCAACAGAAAGCAAGAGAAGGAACGCATAAATGTTTCTGTTGATGATTGCTAGGCGCGGCTGAAAAGGCACTTATGTCTGATGGCTGGATGAAAAGAGAAACTGTGGCTTGGTAAACAGCTGGGTGATTCACACAGGTACAGATACACATTGTGACATGAAAAATTCATGAGGCGATATGGAGCGTTAATGCTGCAGTGCACTTAGAGTAAGTGTTCAGAAAATTGTCAGAGAAATGTATGTTTACATTATAACCTCAGAAAAGCATCTGTTTTTAGGTTTGCTAGTCTCATAACGTGTTTTTCCTCCACAGCTTCTTTTGCCACCTCCTCAAACACTTGACATTCTTCGTTCATTGGCTACAGCTCCTGTGGAGCTATGGATGTAGAGAAGGAGGGGGGTGTAGTCTGGGCAGTGATGGTGGGAAGTTCAACTGGCGTTACCATGGAGGTTACCATGGAGGCTGCTTTGGAGGTTACCATTGTAGTGGTGGGTTCGATTCCTGCACAAGTGGAGGGAAATAGACATGTAGGGGTGGAGCGGTGCAGCTCTGCTGCTGGGTGAGATGTAGGCGAGCCTGGAGGGTGAGGAGAGATCTTTAGAGAGAGGAAGAAGAGGGAAGGAAAAAAAAGAGGGATTGTGTTTTGATGAGGGCAAGAAGGAGGGGAAGGTGGAAATAGACAAGAAAAAAGTAAATTCACTTCTGGGTTACTTGGAAGAGTTTACATTATGTTCAAAGCAAAGTTTTCAAACTTGAGGACGTTGTGCCCTAGAAGATTAGGAAAGAAGTGTCCAAAAAGAAAATTGGCAAAAAAAGCTGAATGATAACAAGCCTATTTAAAGCTATTTTTGCAACCTTGAACTTGCACATCTTTTCCTGTATTTTTCCTCATTACTCCCTGTCATTCTACCAACAGAAAATATTCAGATTTTAATTAATGTGTGTGAGAGGTAATTCATCATCACAGCCTGTTAGCATTCAACAGCAGATTAAATCTGTGTGTGGCCACTACAGCCACACTAGTGTTGCTGAGCACTCTATATTTTTTTGTTAACGTTACAATCCTTAAGATTAGTGGTATTAAACTCTTTTTACTTGCTGTTACTATGGCAACCACATGTTTAACTAAATCAATAAAGACAAAAAACTTTCAATTTCTCTTTTGGACTTTTTGGATCATCCCCCACTCTCTCTTGTGTTTCATTTTCTAACTCATATCAAGACGTATTTGTTGGTTGGGAGGCGAAACTTAGATGGTTTGTGAACAGGTATGTGAACAAAATGGACCTCTTACTGCAACTTCCAGTGTACATACCATACAATCAAAACTCCCTGGTGGTCTGCCGATATATACATATAAATGGGACATTAATCTTAATTTGATTCTCATTGCATTTTTAGTCACGTGAAGACCAAAAGATGTGACTTGGAGTTATGCTCTGAGAACAACCAGAGATCCATACATGAATAAATGAGCACTTTGTCTCCAACACACTCTTAACTCTGTGACTTATGGAGGAAGTTGTAGTTTTGATAATCTTGATACAGTTCAAGGAGGAGACACTATAGTTATGATATGTATGGTATAGACAGTTGCATAAATATGAATCACTATAGATGAATCACTGTAGGTCAGATATATGGACAGTAGTATAAAATGCAGTATATGGGTATATGAGAGTGTATATATTGCAAGTAAGTGAGAATATGTGCAATAGTTTGGCAGTATCAAGTAAGTATGAGCCAGTGAAGCAGAGACAGTCCAGCTGCAATTGTTCAGTGGTTGGAGGTAGGTGTGTAGTTGGGTGGGGTTGGTAAGGGAAGGTAGGGCTGCGCTAAATGTAGATATATCTTTTTATTATTAGCTCTCCCCCCCCCCCATAAAAATAATATTGCCTAGACACACCACTACATGGACAGACACACAGAGTACCTGACTGCTCTGGGGATCGTGGTAGATCTGGTTACGAGAGGAAAGCAGGACACAGTCGTGTGCTGTGGTTTTCTCGGTGCGTGGAGCGCTTGGATCGCCATCATCTACACCACTGGTCTTGCACCTCATTCTCCTCACACACAGCACCTACGAGGGGCCACAACAACAGTTGTCTGTGGAGCCTCTGGAGCTTCACCAGAAATCTTCAGGAACGACAGGAGCCACTGTGTTGAAGGTCTGTTGACCGTATGCACTCAATAAGATAACAACTTCAGTTAAAGCCAGTGTTTGTGGATCTTTTAGCATCTTTCACATTGTTCTAATAACATTATTTGTTAAGTGCTTTTTTTTTTTTTTTTAATTGGACAATCCCAGTGAAAATTGGTGCAGTCTGTGTTGCTTTCAGTCCTCATCTGTCCTCATCTATAGAACATAGCATTGCTGTTATAAGCCATGCTGCATATGCGATTTGAGTTTGGACCATTTACTACTTACTTCTTTTTCTTTTTACCCATATTGTGACAAAGTTATTCTTTATTCATGTCTCTGCATTCAGCTAAAAAGCACTACTGCCTACTTTTCTGAAGCTCTGTTTGAAGTTGTCCGACAGGAAGCCGTAGAGCACCGGGTTGGCACAGGAGTTGGCGTAGGACAGGATGACAGCAAAGAAGTAGATGCCGGCAGTGGCGCTGGACTCTGGGATGATGACCACCACATTGACCATGTTGATGATGAAAAACGGCAGCCAGCAGAGCACAAACACCACCACGATCACCACCACCATCCGCGTCACCTTGCGTTCCGAACGCCGGCGCTTGGTGAAGCCCGCCCGCGCCCCAGAGGACTTCACCTGCAGGAAGAACACCGAAGATGGTTTAATTATGATGATGCTGTAAAGGATGAACATGAGATTGATAATGATGATGATGAAAATGAGGATGTTGAGGATGCTGGAAATGATCAGTATATGTTGATGCAGATCACAGTATGAATTTAAACACAAGCTTTTTTTAATCAGCGTCTTACACACACATTTACACACCTTGATAACGATGAGCAGGTAGCAGAGGCAGATGATGAGCAGCGGTCCAAAGAAGCCCACTGTGGCAGTGTAGAGAATGAAGGCTGTTGACCACACGTCCTTTGGCTCTGGCCAGATCATGTTGCAGGAGTTAAATGTGTCCTAAAGGGAAATTAAATATTCCGATTCAAATATAAATATTAAAGGAAATACCTGCAGCAAATTAAAAACACTTTCATTATCCGCTCAGTCAGACAGTGAGTAAAATAAAGGAGGTAAACATACGACTTAAAGGACCAGAATATACGTTTAACTACAAAGCTCTTAATTTATGCAGGAAGAGATGTTTGGAGAAATGCAAATTCCATTATCTGCTATGGATCCTAAAGGAGCACATGTCCAGGCATTAGTTTGTGTGCTAAAAAGAAACTACTGTCAAACCAACTAGTTTTTACTTAGTTTTTTAACTTTTTTACCCGACAAGGCCTTTTGTCCTGTAGTTATCAAACCAGTGGCCTTCAGCAGCAAAGTACTGACATCATTGCAACTTTGTCAGGAGTTACATTCTCCTCGTACCTTTCTTCTAAAAGCTTTTGTGTTTTCTCACTTTTACAGAACATGCTGCCATGCTTTTCTTTCCATGCACAAAAAAATTGTGTCTGCTGAAATTCTGAACAAAAGACTTTGTTTTACTTCAGTTTAGCACTTCAACATCTCACACATTCTTTCCACCACAGCCCTTCAGGTCTAACCATAAATACTAAAATATACAAGAAGACAGAAACTTTATTTCCATTAAATTAATACCTTTAGCCTTTAGCCTGCATTAATGGATTTTTTTGGCAGCTTTTTTGGCAGCTTTGGTGCAGTGAAAACAAGTTGTTAACACAGCACTAACATAATTAATTATTAACTTTTAAGCTGATATAGCAAACTTAACACATCCAACAGATAAGAAGGAGGGAAATATCATCTCTTTAGCTGTTAAATGCTTCACTGTGTTCATCAGCCAACCAAGTTAGTTAGTTTAGTGGGTTCATTAGAGCAACTGTTGCCAGTAGGTTGTAGAGAGAGACAAAAACATTAAAGTTCTGAGCCACAAAACCAAAACAATGAGCTGAAAAATTGTAATATGTATGATAAACTACAGTCAGGTATGTCACCCAGCTCACTTATCACCACTACTGTAATTAACATTACACGTTGTTGTGATTGTTGTCATTGGTAAAAAATATAATTTAAAGTTCAAATTTAAATGAAGTGTTAAAAGCCATTCTGACACTTTTTGGCCTTGTGCATTCATCTGGTAGCATCATTTTAAAGATGGCAGTTTTGCCTTCGATGTTTTTGGCAAGTTGAGCATGAAAATAATGATTGAAATTCAGTTCAGTGAATTTGGTTTTTTCTTGCATTAGTTTGCAATATGTGAGGTTACTCTGTAAATCACAAATGTCTGTTTATTTGAAGGCACGGATGGGAAAGATTTTTAGAAAAGCTTTATTTGCATCTTTACCACAATATATACAACATGCAGACATGTGCTGCACATGTATTTATGTGTTATCATTTTTGTTGTTAGTTCTTATATTGTTTTTGTTGTTGCCTTTATTGGCAAAGACAAAATAAAGATCATTTTAATCTTCATACAACCAGCAAGTAAATGTTTTTTAAATTTAGAAATGAAACTTGTAGAGAATGAACTACAACATAATGCGGAGCTACCAAGATGACTAATTACATAATGTCTGTATTAATGCCAGTTTGAGATTGAACTACAGGGGTCAACTCACTGTGTTTGGTGGTCCAATATAAAGTTTTGACTGGATTGAGTAGAAAATTGCTTATTTGACATCAGAGGCAGCTACTCATTGAAGCTAATTTGCACTTAAGAGAGAAAGAGTGGCGACCAGGGATGAAGCTAATACCTGAACATCAGAGAAGATGACCACAGGCAGGACCACCACGAAGGACACGGCCCACACGGCTGCGCTCACCACTTTGGCTACACGGGGGTGTCTCCACTTGGTGCTGCGGATTGGATGAACCACAGCCAGGTAGCGGTCGATGGACATGACCGTCAGGCAGAAAATCGACGTGAACTGATTCATAGAGTCTGCCGTCATGACCACGCGGCACAGGAAGGAGCCAAACGGCCAATAGGAGAGCACGTTCTGCGTGGTGAGGAAGGGGAGCCCGATGATGTAGAGCTCATCGGCCACGGCCAGGTTCAGGATGTAGATGTTGGTGACTGTCTTCATTTTGGCGTAGCGCAGCACCACATAGATGGCCAGAGTGTTGCCTGTCAGACCCACCATGAAGACCGTGAGGGAGATGACGGCTGTGATCAGAGTGCTGCTGCCCTGAAAGGGGGCACTTTGAGTGGACAGGTTGGAGGAGGTGTTGAAGAGGTGGGGGTAGGAAAAGAGGAAGGGCGAGGGACTGGCTGCAGATGACGAGTTCAGATCTGATGAAAGGGGAAACCAGTACGCCTGGTCCAGGGACCCCATTGTGGGTTTCAGAGAGGAAGATCTCGCCACAGAGTCCAGAAGCAGACGTGTTTCCTCCTGTTTTCAACGAGTCTTTACTTCCGCCGTGCTGGTGTTCATGTTTTACTTTGGATCAGAAGCAGGAGGAGAATCAGCAGCCGCCACACGAAAACGTGGTTCGAACTATCGGACCTGTAGCTGAGCGCTAAGTGGGTGTTTGTGCGCGCAAGAGAGGGACTCATAGCATCCATGCAGGTGTGCGCGCTGACCACAGCCGAGAACACCTACCAGTACTCTTTCAATGGAAATACCCTGTGAGAGGGTAAAGAGAAACATGTGTTGCCATGTATCCTACACCACAGATGAATAATCGTAGTCACCACTTTTAAATTACATTCTACCTCACTCCCGCGCTGTGTCGTGCGTCAAGCGGGAGTATCGCTGGGAACAGTGCCACGGCTTTTACGCGCGGTGCTACACGCTCTGTAATAATGCCTGTGTTATGAATTTAAGCGATGCTGATGTGCAGATTGTACCTGCACCAGCGGAATCTCAACTCTATACGCAATGACCTGTACTCCCAACGGAAAGCTGCATTTTTACAACCATCCATACATGAATCATTTATTCCGAGATCAAGACAAGAACGTGCTTACTTTGGAGAGCAGAGAAAAACTCCATGTCCCATGTGTGATCAAATTAAAATGAGTAGACCCCTCCACCAAAGCAAACTCCTCAATCTCGTTTCAGTCCTCTGATTCTCCGATTATTGATCATCATCGACAGATGTCTTGTGACTGAGCTCCCAGCCGTTCGCTGTCCGTGGTGCTGAGCAGATTGTGTCGGCAGCAGCTCCCTCCTTCAACTTTCTCCTCACACCGCTCTGCTGTTTCTTTGATACGAAATGAGAGAGAGAGAGAGAGAGAGAGAGAGAGAGAGAGAGAGAGAGGAGGCGCAAAGGAATGGGACTCTTCAGTCTGATCATGGGTGAGTTTTAGAAAAGAAGTGTTGCGTGTCGAGCTGTCGCCCGTCAAAATGTAATTATGACACAAGCTTAATGTAATTTTGTACGGTTTTTTTTGCTGATTTTAAACAGCTTCTCTCTCTCTCCACGCACACACCGTCACACACAGATGAAATCAGCTATTCACGCAGGGGTGATAGGGGAGTGTGTATCTTCTGCAAACACTTCTGAGTATCATGCATCGCACACCACAGTCCATATTAACTTCATAACCTCTAAGCACAAGGCTGAGTGTGAGAGGAGCACACATACACATCAGGCAAGGCATCTCACAGAAAGCCTCTAGTGGACGATTGTAATAAAACCTTTACAAAACAGTGCACCCAGATTCAATAATAATGCAGAAATCAACAATCTCACAATCACAATCTCATATGAGCTTCACACCCAGCATGAACGCTGATGCACCTGGCAGCTTCAGGTACTCTCAAACAGGTACAGTAAAAACACAACAAAGGCTGCACTGAAATACTGTAAGAAACTGAGAATATTCAGAGCTTCACAAAGCATGACCTTAAACTCCTCTCAAATTACTATAAATGTAGGCTATTATCAGTTATGTGGGGGCTTCCCAATGTCATGTTTTATGCTTTTTTTTAAATGAAGTACATTTTTCAGGCAGTCTCACTGAGGAAAACATCTTTTGAAAGGCTCACTAATACATCTGACAGTATACAGTTTAAAGGTTAAGAATAAGTAATTAATATTACAGCAAAAGGCCACATATAATAAAGCATTGATACCGTGCACTGATCTCGTCTCATGACTGATGTCTAGCACTGTATCGCAGTGCTTTTGTTGGATAGATTGAGGATGGATGTACCACTGGAATCAATCTGAAATGAGAAGAGGGGATACTGTACAGTCAGAATCAAGAGCTCACATTCATGTTCACATTTGCCTTCCTTAAAGTCTGTGGTCAAGGTTTGTTTAAGAGCGCAAGTGTTCACATACCATATATATATATATATATATACAGAGGGATATAAGTGGACCTGAGAAAGAATAAGGAAAATCAATCAGCAGGAAAAATAAACTCATTCCTTATGTGGTGAATGGCAGATTCTGACAAACACATCTCAGTATAGGATAGTGATTATGGTAATATTAGAAGCTCGCACAGATGTTTTAATCAAACGCATCCATGAGAAAATCTTAAAATGATCACGTGAAAAAACATGAACTCCCCAGACTATCTTCACGGCTGACATGAAACACGATAAGGAAATTGCTTCCGCTGTGGAAAACAATCTATAAGAGAGATGTTATCAGATGGGAACAGGGCTGCACTACAGGTTTGTGTGTGCAGGTTTAGCTAGACTTGTGAGGGACATCTATGAACAGGGTATTTTTTTGTCTCTGTGAAAAAGCTGAATTTCATGTTAGCAGTTAAGATTCCAATCAGCGTTAGTGTTCCTGTTGTGCCGTGCTAAATGCTAATTGAAACCGTCCACTCACTGGACAGTTAAAGGTGCTGTGTGGAGTTTTCTTGTCAATTTACAAAAAAATGATGTGGTGTACAAGCTTGCACAAGGACAATAAAATCGAAACAGAGAGCCACAATTATCTACCTGTGCTTGTTATGTTTGTTCCTCATGATTGAAAAGATATCAAATTACCTTTTTTTTTTTGTTGTTTTCTGCTGCTCCTGCACAAAGCTTGGTAAGATGAGGTAGGTAGCCCCCAGAGGATGTCACTGATGTCTTGTTGCATGGGATGAATTTAAAGCTCTTTTTAATAACGTCCTGTTAGTGTGAGTTTGAATTGATTTGAAGCAACTCACCAATACTAACTTAGATTTTTTTTTTATGCAATCTCACAAACAGAAACACAGACACCAGTGGACGTGTTCAATCCCCAGCATATATCGAGAAAATAAAAACTCAAACCGGAAGTTCACAAACAGATACAAATAGTACATTATGTCTTCTGTCCAGTTTGTGATATTGTCAAATAATACAATTCATGGAAAAGAGTAACACTGCATCTTAAAGTTCATACTCATTTGTGTGACGTATGTGAGCTGAGTTCATCTGCACAAGAAAATAATGCAATGTATGTAATTTACGTAATTTTACAAAAGGGGTGAGATGTGGCATTCTGTAAATGCTCTTGAAAGGTTTTCTTCCTGCACACTCTTCAATTGTTTTAACTATGTAAGCTGCATGTCTCATTATGAGCCTAAATGTGTCACTAACAGACTATGTCTACCTGGTACTCTCTCTCTCTCGCTCTCTCTCTCTCTCTGCACACACACACACACACACACAGGAGAACAGCAGAATAGCAGCAGACAAAGCAGATAGATCATGATGCTTATACGCTTCAATGACCATAACATTTATCCTTGACGTCCACTGCTTTGTTACCTCTTTTTCTATGTATTCCTATGAAAAGGAGGGGGGGCCGGCGCGGGCGGGCGGGGGGGGGGGGGGCGGGGGGGGGGGGGGGGGGGGCGGGGGGGCGCGGGGGCGGGCGG
>JAVQJL010050858.1:0-54027 GCA_036024295.1 Nannoperca obscura
AAGTCCAAAGAGGCGGAAGTTGCCTACTTGGTTGCCAAATCACTCATGCCTCAGGTACACATACATTCCTCAGATGTTGTGTGTGTGTGTGTGTGTGTGTGTGTGTGTGTGTGTGTGTGCGCGTGCGTGTGCGTGTGTGTGCGTGTGATCGTCTGTCTTTGCCACCGAGTTGAAGCAGGCCAACTGTCACATGCCACGACAACACACAGCAATATCAAGAGCAGACTCCGCCTCTGGGCTAGTTTGAGCGTGCACCAGTTGGAATTCAAATCTGACCTTTTGAAAAGTTACAACTGAATTCACACTCAGTCAGGCGTTGCGGTAAAATCTCCAGTCGTCCCATTCGTTTGACTGTGAGTAGTTTAGGCTGCGGCCCTCTGGAGAAAAGTTGGAACAGAATCAACTTTTGGAGAAACGCAACCCTGATGTCATGCTGCGGTGGACAATCGCTTACGCCGGCGTTCAGACCAGAAGACGCCCACGGGAAGAAGAACTTTGTCTGCCATGTAGCACTGTAGCATTCCACTGTTTACAGAGTGTGAAGATGTCGTGATGGCCTTCCCATAACACCCCTGGCATGAGGGAGTGCAGAGATGTTAATCGCCATGCAGTCGCTTGGCGTTGTATCACTCTTCAAGTTGGGGTTGCTGGTTAGAATTTAAACTTGTGCTACAATCAGCATGGCCATGTAGTGACACTCCCACACCGCTGCACAACCCTGCGCAAATCGCCACAATGCCTGATTTGGTGTGAATTCAGCCTAAGAGGCAGCTCCTTCCTGGTGTACTGCACCAGCTGCCACCACCACCAAGACAGCATCTAGAGTGTGTGGGTGGGTCTGTGTGTGTGTGGGGGGTGTTATTCAGGAGCCTTACAGTTACAAGGCACATTACCCATAACTGTGACATCATGCCAAGATGGAGTCAGAAGCCAAAAATATAATCCACAGTATAATCTAGTCTCTTGTTCATTGTTACTCTCAAACACAGTGATGTGTCAACATGTTGTGGTTTTAATTCACTGTATTTCTTTTTTGGCCACTCTTCAGGTTATTCCCGGTAAGAAGTATGCGACACGTGTGGCCCCTAACCATCTGAACGTTTACATAAACCTGGCCAACCTGATCCGGGCCAACGAATCAAGGCTGGAGGAGGCTGACCAGCTCTACCGACAGGCAATCAGCATGAGACCAGACTTCAAACAAGCCTACATCAGCAGGCAAGACTCTTTATTCCTCCCACACACATACAGGAAACAACATTGTGTTTTTTTAACTAACATTTCAAGACTTTAAATTTGATATGTCTGTATTTCTGTCACACATTAGGCAGAGCTACAGTGATCTCTAATTGTCACGACAGTGAATCATTTTTAGTATTGTTGCCTTTCTTCTAGTACACTGGATCTCCCATTTTCACTGAAATTAACATTCAGACCCATATCATATCGAATATTAACTGTTTATCACCCATCATGTAAAATATATAATTAACACGCTTTGACTCCTGACTTCTATATGTGTGCTTTTAATTTAATGAATAATTTTCCACTCAGAGGGGAGCTGCTGCTGAAGATGAACAAGCCCTCAGAAGCGCGGGATGCCTACCTCCGAGCCTTGGAGCTTGACCGCACCAACGCGGATCTGTGGTACAACCTGGCCATTGTCAACATTGAGATGAAGGACCCATCAGAAGCTCTGAAAAACTTCAACCACGCCCTGGAGCTCAACCCACGTCACAAGCTGGCGCTCTTCAACTCTGCACTTCTCATGCAGGAGTCTGGTGAGTGGGGTCTGCCAGGTCTGCAATGAGGGAGTGAACAGTTGAAATCCAACCGGCCTCCAACTGGTGTAAAGTAGGACTCCACTTTCCAAATGGAAATTACTTGGCATTTATTAAAGCCCTTTTTTCCGCAAACTGGTATGAACAAAGGATATAACCTGATATTACCTTTAGGGTGTAACCATGCTCCTCAAGATTTGCCCTTATGTTGCAATAATGCCTACATGCAGCACTGAGTTCATGGCCAAGTTTCTGTTGGGTCACGCTTCATCAACGCTGCGACAACAATCATTTAATAATAAGGGGTTCTATTTACAACAGGTTTGACTGGAGGTGTAGGCGGTTTAGGTTAGCTTTTCCACCCATGTTTCATTGCTTTTGTAAATCTTGCCACAGTGTTCATGCACACTTTACCACCAGCACATTCCTACTGCAGGTTAATAAATATATGAAGAGTACTTTGTTATGGCTATACATATCATGGATGACACAAATTCAAAGAGGTGGATCATTAAAGTAGCAATATTTCTTCAATAGAGCATTATCCTTTTCCAGCAGGCTCACCTCAGGGTGACTGTGATCAGTCAACCATTTAATATGATGTCAGCGCAGGTGTAAAGGTTTTCCATTGCTACTCCATCAATCAACGTTTTTTTAACAGTTGATAGAGTGACATCTAAACTTTTAATGATTAAAGGGGATAATTCACCACCGGTCACGTGGATGTCCACCCAGTGTTGATGGTAGATGTCGTTAATTGTACCAATACATTCCTCAGTAAGTGCTGTGTTGACAGAAAAAAACGGAGTTGTCCTGCACGCTGAACCGTACCGGCTGTACCTACATGTACGCGCAAGTTAGCTGTAACTTATCAAAGTTACACAACGTTGCCAAGCCAGTGAATTCCTGCAGTCCGACCATTTCTTTTTCACACGATATAACTTTACCGTCGGGGCATGTCTATCAGATACAACAGCAACACACACACATACTGGCAAGGAGCCAAATAGACTACCCTATATCAACAACACTACCGCTAGCTGAGCTTGCGCTGCAGTATAAAGTTCCACAAAAACATGAAAAAACAGTTACCGGCTTCCAACCTACTACTCGTTATTTAGTTGATTTCAAAAAAGCTTAACTTTTACATAGTTTCTCCTGACTGTCCCTTATTATTACAACATCAATTAAACATGGCCCCAGCCTGTGGGACCAACCTAGCCTATAGCCACTTTGTTGACCAAGCATAGCATTAGGTGACAAAAATACTTTAATTGTCATCTGCCCTCTCGGCCCTGCTGGTCCTGGTTGTCTCTTGGGATCATGAAGAAGGTCTCCAGCACACCTCTGTCCAAGTGTGTAAAACTTTTAAGCCTAGCAACTTGCACACAGGCTCCCGGGGCTGGTGACACCATCCAACAAAAACATCCCACGCTGAGATTGATTGCAGCAGAATGATTCGGTTTCTGTTACCATTTGGGAGCAATTTGAGCGAAGGAACCTGCAGCTCAGGTTGGGGATGGTCCCCGCCAGCCATATCATCTTGCTCGGCTAACGCAGCAGCAGCCACAACCTCTGCCTTTCTTTGTCTGTTTACTCTGGCTAGAATAAATACAGCTGAATGTCCCTGTCAAGGCCCCCATAAGTGTATCCTCATCCATAAACATCCTCTGCACTCATATTTTGGTAAATGTAATTTTCACTGTTGGAAACGTAGCTAGCTTACAAGCTAACAGAACAAGTTTTGTTTTTGAGCGGCAGCACGCACCCGGCACCCGGCAGGCTGGGACCAGAATCCACAGACAGCCTGCAGTTCTTCCGAACAACCACTTTTACAGCAAGAATCGGATCGAATACAATCGTCCAATGTTACATGCACTGAGGGATGTATTTCTTTAAGTGACTCAGTATTACCATCAACACTGAGTGGACAGCCACTTGACAGGTGGTGAATTTTTTCTTTAATAGCAAATATTACACATGTAACCTCACCATCAAGTGCTGTCCTCTGTATGAGGTTGTATGGACATAAAACACGGCAGTTTTTTATTTGCATATTCCATTGTTTATACTCGGCTATATCGCAGATTACAAAATTCACTTGACGTGTGAGCCAGTACAAGCCCTCAGAGCTGGGTTCAGTCGCCAGATACTTCTCACTTTGTATTTGAGGTGCCAGATGCACACAGGTATGAAAGTGGGCAGAGCGCCAAGCAAGCCACAAATTCCTTTCTTCTCATTTCTAACATCCCAACTTCCGCTACAGTCTGCGTTTACGTTTCTGCATCACACCAACTGCGTTTAGATTTTAGAGGTCTGGTTTTAAAAAAAAAAAAAGTTGTTTAAATATCTCACTTAAAACCGAATCAGGTTCTGAACAACAGACAGGCTCTCCCCTTAACCTCCGCTCTAGGATTTAGGTCATCTTCTCTGTAAGATAGTTTTTTCAACATGGTTGTGATGCATCGTCAGACCCTTTTCTTAGACAGCACGTTTAGGCCATAACTCTGTCCTTTATTGTAACATTGATTGCAAACAATATTCTGTATATATCTGTAGACTGTGTAGCTGAACATCACTAGTGGATTACAAAACATAAATGACATGTCAAATTATTTCTCTGTGTCAGGTGAGCCAAAGTTCTGGCCCGAGGCCAACCGTCGTTTCCTGATCTATGTGGAGGAGGAGCCTGAAGATGCCAACGGCTACTTCAACCTCGGCATGCTGGCCATGGATGCCAATGAAAATGCAGCAGCTGAGCGGTGGATGCGTAAAGCCATTGGTCTGCAGGCCGGCTTCCGCAGCGCCCTGTTTAACCTGGCACTGCTGTACTCTCAGTCCAAACGAGAGATAGATGCACTGCCTGTGTTGGACGAGCTGCTGCGCCACCACCCAGAGCACATCAAGGGCCTGATCCTGAAGGGGGACATCCTCATGAACCACAAGAAGGACACAAATGGTGCCAAAGCCTGCTTTGAGCGCATTTTGCGCATGGACCCCACCAATGTGCAAGGCAAGCACAACTTGTGCGTGGTCTACTTCGAGGAGCGCGACCTGCCGAGGGCAGAGCGCTGCCTGGAGGAAACTCTGGCCCTGGCACCAAATGAGGAGTATGTGCGTCGTCACTTGAGTATTGTGCGAAGTAAAATGTCTGCCATGAGCGCAGCGGGCCAGCCGCTTGCTTCAGCAGAGGGGGCCACCATGTCGGCCAAGGAGGAAAAGCCGAAGAGAGTTCAGGAGGGGGTGGAGGAGGTTGCTGAGGGTGAGGAGGAAGGGAGGGGTGCTGATGCTGTTGGAAAGGGGGCTGGGGATGAGAAGAATGTGCGGAAATCCTCTGCAGAAAGCCTCGGAGGTGTGGGAGTGGACCAATCAGAGTCTTTGGACGGCAGCCAGCCTGACAAGCGGACTAAGGGTAAGTCCACTAAAGAGATTAAAGATATAGAGAAAAAAAGGGCAGCTGCCTTGAAGAGACTAGAGGAGATTGAGCGCATATTAAGTGGTGATTGACGTTGTTGTAATATATAGCTGGACTACTTTTATATGGCTCTTTAATGCTCCAGGATCAGACTGCATTTCCTCCCTTAGAGACGTGTATTCTTGATTAATTAATTGACATGTTATTCCAGAGTTATTCACGCGTTTGCAGGCCGATCTGCATGGTCTTGCTGTTTGAACACTAATCATGTAAAGAAGGGAAATGTTGATGCTGCACATGAAACTCTTGTAACAATAAGCACAAATTCAAGTTGGGATCATCTATTTAAAGCTTATGACAGATACAGAGGCCAAATGTGTGCGAGTCATCTGAATGTGTCGTAGGTCAGCAGTAGTTCTTTTTCAATGTGTGTTCATTGTTTATCACTGGATTTCTTCTTTTCACTAAGATGTGACTCACTCCTGTATGTTATTGTTTTTTAAAAACAGAATGATTGTATCATGGACAATTAAAGGAAATGACGTGTTCCCCAGATTTACTCAAGGCAGGATGATATCTGAGAAGTTTGCGCCTTAAAAATAACCCCAACCACACAGAGTGAAATAACCCTCCACACTACACAAACACCAGGCTTCTAATCTTTATTGATCTCACTCGACACTTCCTGCCACTACATCATCAGCCTCTGTGCTCACAGCTGCTTTCACCTCAAAATTTCATTGTGATCCCATCTAAAGACTATTATCTCACTCCCTTTGTCATATTACCCCCTTGCACCTCCACGCCCGTCTCCCATCCTTTAGACATTACAGCCATAT
This sequence comes from Nannoperca obscura, assembly GCA_036024295.1. Taxonomy (NCBI): domain Eukaryota; kingdom Metazoa; phylum Chordata; class Actinopteri; order Centrarchiformes; family Percichthyidae; genus Nannoperca; species Nannoperca obscura. The sequence continues at coordinate 6,036 of JAVQJL010050858.1, forward strand.
TAAGAGATGAATGTGTTTCCGGCTTTTCTTGGTAAACTACCACACACACACACACACACACCGCTTTGACCCGGACAACACCAGTTTTATATGACGGTCAACAATGACGCACACTCATGCCGGGCGTTAGGCTTCATCATGTGTTCCTCATTTTCCAAAGTTCCTCCCACTTCACAGGGGGAATTTTCACAGCACATTTGCAGAAACAGATCTCCCCCTTTATCCTGCTCCACAGTGATGATGATGATGATGATGATGATGATGTTTTAGCTTCCTGGCACAACAAAAAAATCATCGGGATGTTCCACATGTTTTGTAGTAGCCTTTTCTTCAACATTTACAGCTTTGATCACTGAATCTAAAATACACCGCATGTCTCCGTAGTTACCAGCTTACACAAATAAAAACCTGTTTCCTCAGGCCTTTCTCGTTTAGCACTACACACCCCCCATTGCCTGATTGGCTGCTTTCCAAGAGGTCTGATAATTTAAACAATGCTTTGCTCTGACTGAGACCACTTGACGAAATAAGACGTCAAGAACTGATCACCAAAAAACACGTAACAGCGTGGCCTCAGTGGGAGCCCTGATCGCCTCGAAGTTAACGTGAACAAACCTGTGACTGCAGCTGTGTGGCCAGTCAGCAGTGTTCAAATTCCCCACGGGCATAACGAAGCAAATAAGTAGAACTGTTAGAAATGTCATTCTTTGTGAGCTGATGGTAACGTCTTCACAGCTCCTGTGATGTTCCCATTTTTGCTTCAGTGCACTAATTTGTTTCAGTACGATGACTCTGCTCAGTGCAATTTTTAGTGGATTAGTGGAAAGAAGAGTGATTACTGTAAGTTAGGAGCACTGTGGTACTAAGGAGCCTTGCTATGCATTGATCTTGGTTAGCCCTAAAATTCAATGTACATACATTTACAATGTACTTGTATCTAGTGTTATTTATTATTTCTATATGCACTGCAAATGCTGTATAATGTTTTTGTTTACCACTGACAGTATGCTTTAAATTCATGGTGCATTATTTTGTAATTCTAATTTTCAATACGTCTGCCGTCAATTGTAAAACATTTCATGGATGTTTTTCCACGTTTAAATTACAGAGCCCGTGCCAGTGTTAAACATGTACGAAATATTCATTCAACCGTCTGCCCCAAAAACTAGGTTCACCAACAAGGGAACATCCCATGTGCAACATTTTCTGTTTCACCTCAGTTTGCTGACTGGTTGGTTTTTGTAAGATTTTTTTTTTTAAATGAAATATCCCTTGGTGGTGGGGGTCTAGGTTATTAAATAAAGTGAGATGAGAACTCATTGCTTTTGTTCTACTGTATTTCTTTGCAACATGTTTGCAGTAAAGCCGATGCCTGCAGTGTTACTTTAGTTTAGGTTCTGCTGCAGAAGTCTATGTGGTGAGGGACACGCTTTATGCACTGCAGGGCGTTTCATAGCACAGGCACATCGTGCCGTCCCTCACAGGATGTCAAGGCCAGTGCCAATCCAATTTGAAATCCCAAGTTGAGTTCCAAATTGAAATCCAATGTTCCAAAAGTATCTGTAGTCTCTCTGATCAATTACATTTTCGATATAATGACATTTACAAATGCACGGCATCTAATGCAACTATTTATCTCTTGACGTGACTTGACTTCCTGCACTGATGCATTCAAGAGTTGTGTTTTAACAATGTGCCTGCTATGCTCTTTACAACATCAGAGAAAGCTGGAGATGTAGGAGTGATTATTGCTCTAGGATAAGGAGTTTTAAAGAAGTCAGTTTCAGACACTTTCTCTCCTCAAACCATCAAGTTATGCAGGTGATTTGATTTGACAAATCAAATGTCACTCACCTGTCACTCTGTCTACTGCAATGGATCAGTTTGCAGTATTGAGTTGTTAGGACAGAGAAACAATGGAGCAGCCGATATGAATACAGCATCTGGGTCTTAATGGCCATTAACATTTCAATGCATAAATGCTCTGGTAATTTCTTTTTGAACAGTGTGGGAGTGAAGCGTCACAGGAAATGGAATGGAGAACTTGTCAACACTGAGACGAGCCAGATCCTGATCTGTCAGCTTGACTGGAGCAGAGTGTAACTGTCGAACTGTCTTTCATGCAGCATAATGTGCTGTTGGCCAGAATGCTTTGCTTAAGGGCTTTAGCTGTCACACATACACAGTATGACTTACTGTGCGGTTCTCATCTGAGGTTTCTTGCCAGGATGTAGTGAAATGTGTGTGAAATGTTGCATTCAATTTAAGGCAGATGAAATTCTAGGAAGACTCCGCTCCAGACACCTCCACTTCCTTAGGAGTTACTCAAAAACACAAACTATAATGTTTGTACACTGTCATGGGAACCTAAAATTTATTGCAACAATAAAAGGTGCACATAAAAACCATAAGCCTTTTTGTGACTTTGAAGCATTGCTGTTGAGAAGAACCAACATATGAACACAAACAGCATGCAGGTCTCTAATATCTGCTTTTCACTGCTATTGCCAAAGTCAATACAGTTACGGTCTAATACCACTGATGTATAAAGAGAACTGGATACAGCGTTGGAGGCAGCGCCCCATTCATTCCTAAAAAAGAGTTGCCCAGTGAAGCCATTCAGTGAATGAAGCCAAAGAAGTTCAACTTCCTTGGTATAAAATGATCCAGATCTTCAGCATGGCTCCTGCATTGTGCGGCCCATAGAGCAAGCCCACTAGCACATCCTTTAACCCCGCCTCCCAACGTATAGTTTATAATTTTACAACTTTTAGGACAGAATTATTTAAATAAGGGCCATTTAAGTGAACGTACTGGCTAGTTGATTGTGTGTACAGTATGCAAGCAGCGTCCAAAAGGCACAAATGCCCCAAGAAATTTCAGATTTGCCCCTAAAGCCCATAATCAAGGGGCAAAGACTGCCCCCTAGTTCCAATATTTAGCAGTTTAGTTCAATATCCTAACCCTACATTCAACCATCAATTTATTTTCATTTAATTTCTTTGTCCGTCTCTAACAAACAAACAAAGTTAGCTGCTGCGACAGAGCGGTAGGCTACCTCATTAAAAAACCTCCAACTGTTAAGTAAGAAAGGAGTCATAGGTCGTTACCAGCGCCACAGCCAGCAAATAACGTCGGGTTCAGACAGGAAAGAGGTGCCTGCTTCCATTCGGTGCCAACGTTAATCAATCAGGCTGTTCAGACGGGAGGCGGCGCGCTGCGGCTGCTTTGCACTGTGCCAAGTGTCGACATCTGTATTGAATCTGGCATCATAATCTATCTATTATAAAGGATGTTAATGAATGACATTTCTAAATCTCTCCACAAGATTTAATAGAAATAGTATCACGTAAAAGGCTTCACTGTACTCTACACTGTACGCAAGGCATGCCTGTGTACGCAGACACGTTTGATCTTTATTTTTTGGCTTAAATGTTAGAAATGTAAGCCTGCAGTAAGTAGTGCTGTTGAGACACGCTCCAGAAGGTCTGTCAATCATTCAACAACAGCAGTATCCTCTGACAGGTAAGTGCACAACGAACCCTGAGAGGAAGACGGAGCTTAAAGAGTTTGAACTGCTAATGGTCCAGACTGAGCTGCATGCTTTTAATGTTGGAATGAAATGGCCGAGGTCTGGGGGACACAAGTAACTCAACGGGAAAAGAAACAAACGTCACTTAAAGGATGCTGGATTGAATCCTCAGACTGACGAATGAAGCCTACAAAGCCCCCCCCACCTCCCCGAGTAATTATTTGCCCTTGATGAAGAACACAACACAGCCAAGATTAAATCTCACATATGAAGATGTGAGTGGATGGCAGAATTCTGAAAATAATACAAATATGCATTGTTTATCTACTTTTTAATAACTAGGAGGAAATATGTGTCAAAGATGTTATCTCCAACAGGTGGTTTTATGGCTTGTGAGTATGTGCCTCTCTAGTGGTGAGCCTTGAGCTAGTCAACAAACACTGGAACAACTGGAATCTTTCTCTAAAAAAGTCTCAAACTATCTGCTTTCCATCAAAATAGAAAATTTAAAATGGGGGCAAAGGAGATCACAACTTTTACTGGTTTCTGACAAGTTTTGGCATACTGGTAAATATAGTTAGAAACACCAGTACAGCTCTTGAACTGGATTAAAAACAGCTGCAGGTCCTCTGAATCAGCAGCATGTACAGCACACACAGCATTTAGGGGCACACATGCACAAAAAAGATAAATTACTAGGTAAAGATCAAATACTGACGTTAATTCATGTGCACATATACACTTTTTTGCCTATAATATCTGCAAGGCTCTGTATGGAATATTTCTGGACAGAAGAATTCAGAGGCTTAGCACAACTAAGCTCTTTCCCAGCAGCTTCTGTGCTGAAGTACGCCACATATTGTATCGTCACTGCTGCCTTTTTGCCCAACACTGCCCCGCACCAGTGACTTCTGGACCAATTCAGGCAGCTTTACCATAAATCTGTTATGCCAAGCAATTTGAGTAACTTATTTATCACATTAAAACTGTTAAAAAATATTTGGGCATTTTATTTTAGAATTTTCTGACTTTAAGAAACTCATTTATCTTTCCTAGAATGCATTACTGTAATTCTTTGAATTTGAAGGAACCAGAACAAATGACTGTTACTGTAAAGGTACTCGAGGTCTGTATACTATACATTTGTGAGCTTTAATGGACATACATACATAAATACATGCACCCAACCTAACCTCCCGTAACAAAGCTCTATTAGCTCTTTAGATGTAACACTACATAGACTAAAGCGGTGCAGTATGTGACACCCGACTGTTGAACATTTCACTCCATAACCGTGGCATTAACGTGCTGCTATAACATCTGGTTTTGCACCAGATTCTGGAGCCGGGCTGCAGGGATTCAGCCACAGGAGCATTAGTGAAGTCGGCCACTGACAGTCTACGTTCCACTTCATCCCAAACGTGTTGGATGGGGCTGAATTGTGGAATTGTAGTGATTGATATCATTAAGGATAAATATATACATTTTTCCACACTAATGAGTTATTGTCATTTTGCCTTACTTGTTATTAGGAGGCCCAGCCCAAACAAGGAAAGCCTGCCCCCAGACTGGAAGTGCACGTGTCCACATATACATTTAAGACGTCATGTCCTCCAAACCCCAGAACAGACTTGTTGTTGAATTTCGATTTGCTACTAATCCACTTTTATGAACTTGCTTCACTTCATTAAGCAGTCTTATTTTTCTTTTTCCTCATCTGTTTTTAATTATTTTCAATCTTTACAAATCAAACCACATTTTTTATTACTGTTAGTTTGTGGTTCTGGCATGAACTAAGTCTTGTTTTTCAGTGAAGCAGCCGTAAATTACTTTTGAATGCATGCAAATACATTTTATTAGTAGTAGTAGAAATGTCATAAGTATTCAAAACTTTTCTCATATGAATAAATCAAAGTTTTGTTAAAGAAAGAAAAACAGTTGGATTATGGCCACCACAGACAAAAAGAAGCACTGCCTACAGAGTTACCAATATCACAGTAGCTCGCACAGGTGTGATTGACAGGGGAATGCTATGCGATGATTGCAGACGTGCAGTATGAGAAAATGGGGATGTGATGACAAGTTCAAGGGTTGATGAATCCGACAAAACAGACCTCAAGATGATTTATACCATGTGATTAAATGATACAAATTGTGTGGTTTCTATATTTCAAAACAAACTAAATGAAAACATTTCAAAGAAAGAGCAGCCTTTAAACTTCTAATTCAATTTCACTAAATTCTAGATTCGGTCTCTATTTGTTTTCTTGCAGCCAAGTAACACAACAGCTTTACTGCCCGAAGAAAAGTAACCACACAAATCACTTGACATGCAATGCGACCACATTGGAAGGAAGAGCAAGAATGTGCTCAGTAAAATTCAGTGACAGTTTGCGCATTAGATTGAGATGTTTCTTGTGTCTGCTGGTGCTGCTGCAAGAAAGGTCAAATGGTCAACTCCCATGCGAGGTGCTGGCAACATAAAGGACACTTCGACATGTGGACCGGAGGAGCCGCTCTTCCTCCTGAGCCACAGCAGCCCTTCATCATCTGCCTGCAGCCTCTTTACCAACAGCAGCATCTACAGTCCCTCAGGGACCTCTGGTCCTTCCAAGGTCTGGGCTCATCACTTAAGGTCATTGTGCTTTTGCTGTCATTGCGCCTTTAATTTGAAACAGTCTCCCACAATGCCCCAGAGATGCCCAACCACTGAAAACTTGTAAAACTCACTTGTATACTTTGGCTTCTGCATGATCTTTTAACTTCTCTTCTGTTTCACTTCTATTTAAGCCAAACTAAAACAACAGAGACCAAAGTGGATACAGACACGAGCATCAGCAGAAAGAATGGGATAACTCTGGGGTCCGAACACTCTGCTGAGGCTATTTGCTTGGATATTGAGGATAAAAGGATTATGATATTAGGATTGTGATTCTCTCAGGGGTTTTAGCTGTCTACAGATGCGCCTGTCAGTGAGCACAGCAGAGAAGAGGGCAGCCAGGACAGCCACAGGCCAGTCGGGCCGACAGTAAGCAGCCTCAAAGGTGCCTGGTGCCAAGTCTATTTCTTTCTTTATTTGTACATATAAATAATACATTTATTTATATTTATACACACACACACAAGCCTGACCTGATGTTCCCGCTCAGGTCACTGCAGGTTTAGAGGATCAAAGTAAACGTAGTGGGATGTCTGCTAGAGGTCTGGTGTCCAGTCTCCCAGCAACCATCAAACAGTAGCTCTGCTTGTATTGTGAAGTCACCGTTATCACCTCTGTTTATTCACTTGGCCCGGTACCTTTGACCCCTGAACAATTGTAGCTCAGTGATGAGGCGCACACAAACCAGGCAGATAATCTTATTTTGGGAGGGCATACAAAACATCATTCAAGAGTCCGCGAAGCCCACCAACCAGGAGGACTTTTAACTCCCAGAGCAAACGTGACTCCTCACCTCGGCCTCTTTAAAGCCCAGTTCGCCACCTGGGTGCGCCGCTCCGTCTGATGCTGGGTGGTAAACGTCACACTTCTATGCAAAGACAAAGATCTGTGAACATGCTGTGTGGGGCAGGAGAGTGCACACACACACACACACACACACCAACAACAACACGATCCTGCCATCCTAGAATGGCTCACATAATAAAGTAGTTCCCCCAGAGGTAAAACTATAATCATTTGGTTTGATTATTTATTTATTATTACTACTTGTCAAAGAAGAAATGAGTTGATTGAAACTACGAGAGGGCACAGAATACAGGGAAAAGATCTCTCCACTACAGTGGAAGTGAATTCAGTTGCGCTCTCCCACCTTTGATTCTCTGTTTTACATCATTAATTCTATAACTTTGGGTTTTGGACTGTTGGTCGGACAAAACAAACAAGTTGAAGACATCACAAGTTGAACTCTGGAAAATTATAAAAGGCATTATTAAAAAAAAACCTGATAAACCAGTAGTGAAAATCAGTTGGAATCAGCAGGATCTCTATTGCAGATCAGATAACAGTACAGGAAGAGGGAATAACAACTGTGAAACATATCCGAGCAGATTCATCAAAACTCGACATGTACATGTTTATGTATTGCTCCTGCGTCTAAATGGAAGACAGCTGAGGATCAAGAAGATCATGACCACCAAGGAAACAGATGCTCATAGCTTAACTCTGAGCCATGTTATGAAGTTTCCTTGGCCTTGCTCACTTTGCAGATGTTTGCAGACCTCCACAAGAGTGACTTCAAAGAATATCCACTGAGCTGCTACGTGTCTCAAGTTGACAGATAACTGAGGTGGATGCTAAGAGACGCTTTATTTATAAAAGATGCTTCCAGAGTTTTTGGAAGACGTTAATGACATCTATTTTAGACAAAACACTCGATCCTTCATCCTACTGTATGTGACGACAGGGAACAAGATTTTCATGGTAACGTGACCTCCTCAGTCACATTATGAAAATGACCTTGCGTAGAAAACTGTGGAGCAACATTCCCTGGCTTATTTTTCACCGTCTCAAGTCCTTGAGAAAAATGTCACAAGGTGGAATGTCATTGATTACGCATGGTGCCCAATAGTCTGTCTCACTGAATCACATGGAACTGTTATCAATATAACTCAAACACGCCACATTTCAGACAGATTTAGGCTATTTATACCCAAAAGCCAACACAAACAGACAGACAGAACAGATTTACTATGGATGCAGATGAGAAGACAAGGTGATCAATACAAATACAATAAAAAAATCTCTCCTATGTCATCCTTATAAGCCCTTTCTCTACTACAGACATTGTCATTGCATGTTGTTCTGCTGCAAATGCAACATTTTGCGTCTGCACTTCAGACATTTTTCTTCAGAGGACTGTCTGAGGGTTTAAGAATAGCTTTTTGGGGTTATGGTTAGGTATACATTCTGCTAACAGTTGGGGTTAAGGCTAGAATTACAGGCTAGGAAATGTATTATGTCAATGGGGGTCCGCACTAGCACAGAAGTACAAACATTAGTGTTTAAAAAAACCTCAGTCTATCCACGTTTTACATATTTTTTCATCTGTTATTCACTGAATTCAGTTCAGCTGAAAAGGAGTCAAGTCTCGGTGGAGAAATTCAGTCTGTCTGAAACATTGTTTTTATATTTCTGATAATAAAACATGCCTGTTGCATCCTGTTTAATTTAGGTGTTTCCTATTGGCTGCTGTTTTAGGGTTGAACATCTGATCAGTAGGCACGTGTGCTGAGCCCCCCCCCCCCATCCTGCACCTTGGTGGTACATGGTATCTGGTTTTCCCTTTGAGTTATTCATTTAGTTTTATTCCAATAAACTTACATGCAGCAACTCCTCTCCTGGTATCGTGTCCATCATTGTGTTCGGTAACATACCACAGCCGTGGAAAGCACTTCCGCTTACTTCTGATTGGTTGGAAGGTGTCTTAAAATCATTTACCAGGGCACAGGTTTAATAAACTGCATACAGGTGTAGTAACATGCTTCTGCTAAGTTACATTCAGTTAACTATGAGATAACCTGACTACACCATCACTTTGAAGAATGAATGACAACATGTACACAATCTACCTCCTCCTCACAAGCAGCCCTCAGCACCATCAGCTGACAAAGTCTCCACCGTGACCCTCTAAGGACAAGCGGTAATAGATAATGGAGGGACCTGGCCATGTGTTATCGTTCACGTAAATATAGAGTGTTTCAGAATCATCTGCACTGCAGTAACAATTACCACGGACAAAGTGGTAAAGTTTCCTATTCCGAGTTGTGGTCTCCACCTAAAGTTTACCACATGCCTTCATGTTTGCTCACAGGAAGGCTGGTCCATTTAAACCACAGGGGCCAGACTGGCGGACAACAAGAAGGCTCGCCTGGCTCATTAAAACCACCGGGGGTCAGCTGAACTATGTGAACCCTGGAAGTCTCAGGAAAACTGTTCCCAAGTCATTGACAGTCATTGATACTGCTTTATTCAAATCTCTTTGAATATTCTTCTTTCCATACAAAAATACACAAGTTGCCAGTTTATTCCAAAATGTGCTCTACCCTCGTTCGTGTAAATGATGTGGACAAAAAATGTGAAACACCTCTCAGTGGAAGTCAGTAGCACCACAAGCTGCAGCCTCCTTTACTTTCTGAATCACTCTTCATTCACAGACTTTCTGTTCACATCAAAAGTGACTAATGCATCATGTATCAGACACACTGACTTACACCTGTCATCTTACATACTGACACCATTTAGTTACTTATAAAAAAGTCCAGCTTAGAGGGGGGAAAAGCAGCCAGATCTTGGGTGCAAGCAACCCTTCCAGCACCACCATAAATCAAACACACTCAACGGCTTGACTGGCGGCTCTGAGGAGAGCTAAATTGGTCATATTCCAAATGTATTGAGAGCCCCAGCAGACTCCCTCCCTGTGGACTGTGTCTACGATACATGTGAAGACAGGAGGCAATAAAACAGCAGCATGACAGCGCAGACAAGCCAGGCACACTTTATCTACATCAACTTTACAGCCAGTAAACAGACAGTCACAGCGGGTGTTTAGCCGTCAGTGAAGCCTCGGGAGCCGCAGACAGACAGACAGACAGACTTGGGTCAAGCTTTTTGAAGAGGTCATTGGTCTTACCTTAATGGAGGCGAAATGGTTAATGTCCATGTCATATAATCTCCCAGGGCATCTGTTGTCTCCACTTTCCATAGCTGCAAGCTAAGCTAACTCACAATGGCACTGTAGCTAATATCATTAGCAACATTGACAGACCGGCTAACTCCCGCTGTTTTATGGCGTTGCTAAAGTTTGTAAGTCGAGGTCAGACGGTACTAAATACTTCAAAAGTCCCGTTTATTCACAGCCTTCTTGTGGCATTAATTAATATGTATTTAATTAAAGGATATATTTAGCAGAGATACTGTGACCTGCAGTAGCCGTTGCACTCCAGAGGGGGTGCTGTTGCACTTCTTTGACCAAAGTTACAGTCCCAGTAAAACTGTGGAAGAGACAGCTGTGACATGTCAAGGCAATACAATACAGTGATAAGGGAATTTACTATATAAATATATATATATATTATGACCACAAGCAGCTGTGTGTCATTGCCATCACTAGTTAATAATATTAATGGCAACATAATTGTAACCCATTCACTATGCATTGTAAAATTGTGAAAAAAAAAGCCAGGGTATTTGGAAAATGTCTTTTCCCTCAACTATAGTAAACAACACACACCTGTCAATTGATGACACTTTTGCCGGCTTTGAAAAATTATCGAAAAGATTCTGTTCGGAAGTTATAATTTTTACCATTATTTACAAATCAGGAACTTTGCATACAAGACATTTTTTAGATCATGGATTTGAAAACAACGGGAACATTTTTTTCAGATGAGGAATGGGCTCGAGGGTTCATTACTCTTCTATATGCTCAAGACACGCCCTAATAAAGTTCAAAGTGCTACATCAGCTTCACTTTTCATGAGCTAAACTTGCGAGAATTTTCCCAAACATAAATCCTATATGTGACAGGTACAAACAGCAACCATCTACCATAAGTTGTGGTCTTGCCCCTGTCTGGTCATCCTTTTTTGACACCATTTCCGAGACTTATGGCTGTAATATTATTCCTTCTCCTGATTGTATTGTTTGTATTGTATTGTAATAGATCAAAGATGTGGTGCCGAACATCAAGCTGGAAAAAATCAGGAGCAAATAAACTGTGTGAATGGTTAACCTTGCCTGGAAAGATTGTCTAATTAGTTTGAATAATAAGTGACATTTGTCCTGCCTTGGCTCCTGACTGAACTGCATTTTAGGGGCCTGGGCTTGTTGTCCAAAACAGATACAACTCATCAAGATTTGTGCAAATCCAAACTACATAAATATAGATTTTATTCATATGCAAGCAACAATTGTGGCAGTGTAATATTTTGTCAGTGTGAGATACTGGTAAGCAGCAAACCTTAAATCTTTTCAAAACAGAAATGACAAAGTGCTTAAAGGGCAGAACGAATGAGGAAAGAGGGCAAAAAAAGAGAAAAAAAAATATATGAAAACAAAAATGAGAAATATGTTTAGATAACCCACAAAAATAAAGGATGTAAAGTCAAACGAAAGTCAAAGAAAACAACCCAAAATTTTATACATACATTTTTACACACAAAAAAGCCAACATAGACAGCCAACATGCTCAACAGGATGTAGTGCAGTATGTCAGACTCAGCAGAGAAAAACACTTGTAAACTGTTGCATGTGGAATCCTGTTCTGGGAAGTTTTGCATATTGGGTAGTGTTGAGTGCTACGTGTGGATTGCTTTATTCTTTGAGAAAAATACCTGAAGAATTTTGCTCGAGGGCGAAAACTCATCTCAAACACGTCAACTTCACTTAGGGTTCTGGCTGACTCTGACTCTGACTGTGAACTCTGCACTGTATAACCCGTAAAACTGATTTAAGGCACCGTTTCATGTCAAGCCCTTTAGGACACTTCAAGCACTCAGGTGCTGTACCTGTGCAAAAGAGAACACAAAGTTACCAAAGTATTTCAGATCACTTAATTGCTGGAATGTGGAGTGAAGAAGCAGTTCTGCAGAAACATTACGTTTAGCTGATAGGAGTTATCTGAAAACCGCAGATAATCAAACCAAAACTGCCTGCGTAGGTAGATTCCAATAGGGGTACGTGAGAAAAAGGGTTTTTTGTTATTTGGGAGAGCCGACCATTTAACCTTTAACACACCACAGCCCAGTGCCCACAGCGCTCAGCGTGGTAAAGTAATCAGCACAAAAGATTACCAGACTTCAGTTGTACTTAATCATACAAAACATTTTTGCCCTTTTTTTTTTTACTTTATTTACAAATGAACACAATACAGATTCAGTGTGCATGGGATAGTATACAAATAGAACAATAACAAAAGAGCCATATGACACTAGACAAAAATATTCTAAAACACAGATGTTAAGTGTCCTGAAAGCTTTTGTTAGTTGAATTAGAAAGTAGTTTCATATATTTCTCAACATCCTTTACGAAAATGTCAAAATAAGTGTTTTTATTGCCAAATTTACATCTATGAATAAAGAAAATTGCCTACACAAATATGATATTTTATGAAATTCTTTGTTTCTTGGGTTCTGGAATAAACCAAACCCCACATTTTCCCATAATAATGTAAAATCTTTTAAAATGTCATCGTTGACAGATCTGTGAATCTGTAAAGTTGTTTCTGGACACTCATCACAAAAGTTAATTTCCCATAAAATTCAACACACTGGCCCATTAAAATGCAAAAAAATATAAAAAGTCTTTATCCACATGGCTTTGTGATTAAAAACAGGATCACACAGGCTTTTGTTTTAGCCACTTACACGTTAGGAGCCCCTGCTTTGTGTTTCATACAGTCATATATCCAGGTAAAGCTTCCTCTATTGCTTTTCATGTCAAACAGGCTTGTGGAAATGACAGCAAAACAAAAAGAAAGTCTGTTTGGGATAATACCAAGTTCAACAGTGAGCTAAACACAATGCCAGTTTCTGAGTGCCCTGATGCCTTTTACTTGTGCAGCATGAAAGCAGGTTGGTCCCACCCAACAAGTTAGTTATGGATACAGCATAAAATACATGTACTACATATTCCTTTTTTATTTTAGGAGGAACACACATTTATTGTGTTCGTATTATGCAACAAATGCAAACTTACACAATAGTTTCTCTGAATCTCTACAGTCCTTTAAAAATATTCTTTCAGGAAACTAGAAACAACCAGGGAAAATCATGTTCTGCTGTTTTGTGTTCAAAGACTGGCAGATGAGTAATGAGTGTTTTATAACTAGTATCCACATATTATTGCTAATCAAGCCTTCCTGTGTGACACCAAGAGTGATTCTCAAGACAACTGTTTGGTACATGTTGGTGTAATCATACTGTAGGGTGACAACGTAAGAGAGAACAGATCCATGCCGTGTTAATTGTTCTCAGAGGCCACATGCTCAGACATCTGGGTCTCCATTTAAACTTCGTTTCTCATTAGGCTTTCACATGCCATGTAAGCACGAGCCATCACAGACGTGTCTGATTACTGCTGTTCACGTCAACAATTACAACAATAATCTGGATTAATAAACTGACTTTTTAGGTTCCAACGCACAGAATGATTCAACCTGAAAATGGCATTTAGAGAGTATCGAGCTGCCGCATCATGGCGTATTTGAATGAAACAGGACAGGCAAGTGAGATATAATGTTTGGGAGGAATTTGATATGAACATTGAAACGTGGGCATGTCATAACATACATGGAGAATTACAGTGATTCAGAGTTGGATGCTATCCTTCATCACCCTCATTACCGGAGCAGGCGGACGTACCCCTCAAACTGCAGGAGCTGGAGGAAGATGAGGGAGAGGACGACTATTTAGTCCTTGGAGTAAGAAAGTCTTAGCTCTGTGCCGTTCAAAGTTTAAGATTGATTCATGGGTGGAGTTCATAATATTATTGGCTGGAATTGTATTGTTCAAGCTTTTATAGGCACACAAGAAAACATGATTTCTTTCTGGCATATGTTGTCACGGTGCATGGAGCGCAGGAGCAAAAGGACCCAAACAAAGACAGTACAGGCGCACTGGTGCAGATAGATGATTTATTTAGAAGAAAATGACTTACAGGCAGAAGACCCAGCAGAAAATCTGATACACAGAGAACAAACCGACAAAGAAATTATTAATAAATTATTATTATTAGATTATATTCACCAAAGGTTTGCAGCAGGCTGGTTGTTCCCCTTGTGGTGGTTGTAGCTACGGAATTAAAGTCTCTTCTGTGATTAGAGTCAGACATTTATACCATCCATCCATCCAATATCTGTACCAATTCTCCTTAGAGGGCTGCGTGGGGCTGTAAGGCGTGTAAGCTGAACAATTCACAATCAGAGCTCAACCTGCTTCAACATGCTTCCCCTGAGTCTGCTCTCCAGGTTACATGCATGTCACTTGCATGTAACATAAAATATATAGGTTTAGTGATGCAATAAGTCCTGATGAAAAAAAGCTGTCATTTAACTGTGGAAGAAATGTCTAAAGTTAAATTGTTTGTGAGGGTTGCACCTCACATAAAACTTAAAAATGAATTACAAGTATGATTTACAAGAGAGAGATTCAGCAGGGTGGACTGTATGTTTTTCTGCACAGACTTTCTGGTTTAGGGAGGCTTGTTTGTTGGCATTCTTTGGAAGGGGCAGGAATACGGAGATAGAGAAGCTGTAGTGAGTTTCCTGACGACGAAACAAACAAGTTCCAAATGGATAAATGGATCTGGCTGGATCTCTGTTACCCTGATGTTAGAGAATTACACCATACACTCAATAAACAGCCTGTCTCCAACCATCCAGGAGATGACCCAGGATGTCAAGTTGCAGGGGGAAATGACTGTCATATGTTAAACTGCGTGAACTCAGCGTCTGTCACTTTAAAGACTTAGGCTTCTAGTTTGAAGTTCATAGCCATAATATCTAGGGACAGATGCAAACAGTTGTTGAGTGAAAGTATCAGTAAATTAGCAATGTCAATGGAGTGTCATTCAAAATAAGTAATTATGGTAATGGTAATCCATTCAATAGTTGAGGTGAAAGTGGATTAACCCGTATAATATATCCTGTCCATTAACCACCAGTTGTGGAACCTAAGACAGATGTAGGTAGAAGCTGCCACTTGTAGAGTGGTGTGGTGAGTGAGCCCATAACGGTAGCTGTATAGGAACATCCCATCAAATGTGCTTAATGATGGTTTGCATTACCAGTGCCTGTTTATACTGATCCAGCCTCTGTGTGGATGTTGGTGGTGTGTGTGTGTGGGCCTGTGTGTGTGTATCCTGTTGGATTTGATAAACCTATTTTCATATCATAGGCTTTATATCTAGTTCTATAATCTTTGGAGGTCAATTCAATTCAGCACCTACGGCCTTTGAGCCAGTTATAGTTCTGAAACAGCTGGAGGACAGTGGAGAGATGTATCATTACTCTAAGCTTTGTCGAAATGTGATCATGTGATGGTTGGATGGATGGTAAAAACGACAGCATCCCACTCATGCAGTACATCTGCTATTAAAACAGTTATTTCAAACAGCTGTTACTATACTTGGCAAGATGTGCTTGACTAAAGTGCCATGGTACATGAACACAGCCTATATAAAAACCTTTTCTTCATTGAAGCACAGTTCAAATAGCCAACAATCTTTTAAAGACAACTTCGGCTTTTCATCAAAATTAAAAAAATATTGTACGTCAGGTTTTTGACTTTTGACATTATTGTCATGGGACTGCAACTAAAATAAAGTCAGCCGAATAGTTCTGAGTCTCGAAGAATAAAAAATACAGGAAGCTACATAAAGAGTTACATAAGGGATTTCCCATTGTAACTGTGTGCAGTCTTTCTATTTGCAGGCTGTCATGACTGACCTTAATGTTTATCCTACCAATTAGGGTACAGGCGGACCCCACAGGCATACTTTCTTCTTTTTCTTTCTTTTCAAGATTAGTTTTTTTATGCTTTTTTTTCTTTAATGGAAAGTGACAGCTGCAGAGAGAGAGAGAGAGAGAGAGAGAGAGAGAGAGAGAGAGAGGCCTGGGCTGCTGTGGTAAGGACTGAGCCGGGGCGCTCCAGAAGTATATTTGTGGTACTTTTGGTCGTATCTCACAGGTGCTTTATTCTATCATTCCAATCTTTCATCACTTTGTCAATCAGATTGTTCCTGATGACTTTATATAATTGTTTTCTGTTTCTGTTTTTAATTTTTAAAAATACCAACGTATTCTGGAGTCTGCTCATGCAATTTTCATAGACGAAACTATTTATCGAGTTCATGTTTTGACAAGAAAGAAGTTAACATTTTACTGTGATGGTTGTTTCTTACAGTAGTTTATTCTTGAGGTCCCAGTCCCCAAGTTGACCCCTCTCGGTATTCTTGTATGTGAAATGTTTTGTGGGATGAGGGTTAAACTTTGCGTGAGCAGAGGCACTGTTGATTTAGCGCTACCTGTTTCTGAGTTATGTTTGAACCTGCAGAGGAAAGATCAGAGTGTTAGGAGGCACTGGTGGTGTGTTGGTCACTTCAAAACTATTTGACTCGCTTTAAGGTGAAGTCTTTTAAAATGCAAAGTCAATATCTGACTCATAATATTCTTATTGTAAATATGAAAATAAAGCCATACCTGTCCTTCAAGGATTACAGCTTGTTTGTACTGTGCTGCAGTGTAGAAACGCTTTTCTGTAGTTATAAAAACAACTGAACCATAGCCCGGGAATGAGGCCACAGACAGACAAACATGTGTTCTCACTTCAATCCCTGCAAAAATGAATGTGCCTCTTCTTTCATTGCAAAACCACCCTTTTATTTCTTTATACTGTCACCGTTTATATGAAACCATGTTCAAGAATAGCTATCCCTGTGATCTCTTTGTGAATCCCATGCTATGCATAATGAGTTTACAGTTTTTTGCATGGTCTAAATATATACAAAGAATTCTATAGTGCATTTGTGAATCAAAAGCCACGTTTGTGAATTACACATAGAGTTATTTGATTTCCAAAGTGCTGCCTCTATTGAAGAAAATAAGCACTTGATACATCTTATATATCACTAAGGTTTTGTTAATGAACTGGGCAGAAGTCACATGCTGTCTTTAAAACAGTACCACCGTTTATTTTCATTTTGTAAGAACATTTTGTTAAAGCATTTAATAGTGCAAAGAAATCAGCTACTCACTGCTGGGAAAATCCTGTATCTGTCCTGTGTATGTAAGCAGTGGTGAGATCTCTTTCCTCCTGCTCTCTGTCCTCACAACCCAACAGATCGAGGCAGATGAGCGCCCACCCAGAGCCTGGTTCGGCTCGAGGTTCCTACCTATAAAAGGGAGTTTTTCTTGCCACTGTCGCCTAGTGCTGCTCATGGTGGAGACTGCTGGGTCTTTGTAAATATAAAGAGTCATAGACAGAGTCAGGTATATGATAACTGCTCTATATGAAAAAGTGCTGCTATATAAATAAAACTGAATTAAATTCTTTCTTTGACTGGTTTCAATATGATATCGAGACATCCAAGAATAAAAGATTGTCCAGCTCAAAGCCAATTCAGCACACAGCAGCCCGGTCGATAGCTGCCTTCAGCAAGACGAGAGGGCACATTAGAAATCCTTTTTACCACAGCCAGTGGTTTGATTGATTCACATTACTGCTCTAATGCAAAGTCACTATGCAGCTTAACTCAATTAAGGAAGTGAAGCAGTCATATGACTCACAGAGGAAGTCAATTCCAGAGGAAAAGTGAAAGGCTGAGCGGAGCTTGGTATGGGAAGCATGTATGTGGGAGAAAGGCTGGGTGAAGCAGGGAGAGAGGAGAAGAGATGGATGATGTGAAGCCAGAGGAGTGAAGGAGAAGATCAGAGGAGCCAATGAGTTTTGCACTGCAATTCAATTACTACCCATTTGACCAAGTGCTTGGGTCAAATATGGGAGTTCACTTTTATGCTCGCTTTCCACACTCCTTTTTGACTTCCCTCGACCCGTATCTATTTCATTCCCAATCTGACAGTTTGCACACTGCACACTAACCTCATGTTTGTAACAACACTGTTTTCAGCTGCTGTAACTTGAAACATATTTTAAAACATGCAACAGAGGAGCGAGGGAGCACCGACTGTAGGAGGCCTCATGGCTACTTACTGTGTCATGCTAAACAGATAATAAACCACCTGAGAAGTAATGTGTGGAACCATATTGGATTCCCGTAGAAGCATTTTGGATTCTTAAATGCTTCTCTGATTCCCAGTAAATTCTTGGTGCCATATTTTGTTGTTTTTTCCAATAACAATACACATTTTATTGAAAGTTATATAAAAAAGAGTGAATTCACAATCATATAAAGCAGGAAAAAAGCAGCAAATCCTCACAATTGATATGCAAGAACCAGTGAATGTTTAGCATTTCAATTAATTGACACAGGTCATTTCAGTCCTGCATTTGGCTCTGGAGTAAAACAGTTGCAAAGGAATTGATCTAAATTGGTCAGCATGCTAGAAGAACGTGTAAATAACATCTGTAGGTATTCTTGAAGTGCAGATTTGCTCGTGTCATGAAGATAACCCTGAAGCACTCACTGAACTATTTTGACCTCTGGCTGTGCTGTCTGGTCTAATAACAGTGATGGATTTTATCCTTCTCTGTTTCAACTTCTATTTACTAAATTCCCACAATTGTTCTCTGCGGACGCTGCTAAATATAACTTTTCTCACAGAACACAAGAGGGTCATCTGAAAGGGAAGTTGCAACATTTGCCATTACTGCCTGTGTTACACTGCTGATTGCATGTTAGCAGGATGTGTAACATTGGACATGGAGGATCTCAATCTCATTCATCTCTGCACAAATTACACATTAGCAGATGGTTCACAATCAAGGTTTATTACATATTTATAATCTTTTAACCACACTGAGGACCAGCCACCTCAGTTAAGAAACAAATAGTGTTATTTTTATCAGCTTTTTCTTCTCTGAATGTGAAATTGTTAATAACTGCATTTCCTGGAAAAAATAGAAGTTTGCTAAAAGCCACGGTGAAAGAAAGCAGGATTGGCAGAAGGAGTGCGAGTGGTTGGAGCAGCAGCAGTTAACGCTACACAGCTGTTTATATTTAATGAATAGCTGAGTGAAATAAGTGGTTTCTCAGGCTGGCAGTATACTCCCACCTACATTAAATTTGATTTGTTTGCACACCAGCACTCCGACTGAAATAAGGAACAGAAATGGAATCAAACATAATCAAAGAGCGAGAGTCTGGGCCCAAGAGGTGAGTAGAGTGTACTTATGTACAACATCAATTATTCATGCACTTTGAAATGTAGTAAATAATATAAGTAAGTAAGTAATAAATATTCTCATGCACTGATTCATGTCAGAATGTCATTTTTTAAATTACAATAGACAGTGGTGGTATAAGTGTTAAACTCTAATCAATATTTTTATTTTAATAATGACGGTGTAAAAATACTCATTGATGAGTAAATGCCTAGCGAACAAGTAGCTTACTTAAGTAAAACGCAGAAAAATGGCTCCTGCCAGGGTCATATTATTATATAGGCCTTTTATATGAATGCACTCTCATTATCAGTGCAGTTACATGTTTTTTGAGCATTTTAATGGTGCAAACATTAAAGATGGACAAATAACTGACCAAGGTGGAACTAATTTGACCTGTTTTATGTACTAATGGATAGTTTTTTTATGACCATGATATATTTCACAAGATGTTAACATGTTTTGTATGTGAAATTTAAATAGAAGTTTCTTCTCCAATCACCTGATTGATTGCTATCCCATCTTTCATACCATATAATCATAACCACATCATTGATCATCTACAATGATTTTCCAGGAAGTTGTCTCAATGACACACGGGCCTCATCTGTAAACAATGTAGAAGAGAACAAGTACAGTTCAAAGTTAAAGTGCAAAACCCTCAACATCCTTTGAGCTGTATTCAGGCTGTGTAGTTCAGATGTGAACTAGTTAGAAGACTGACAACTGCCGACAATCATTTCATTTCTCTTATTAGGAAGGTATGTTGTTTTGTAAACCGTCAACTGAACGTTTAATCCAATAATTATGAAGACTGTTCATTTCCTGAGACACGTGACTTAACTGCATTAAGCTTTGATAAAATATCCATTAAAGGCATTTCACATGACTGGAATCAAGTGCTACATTCAGTGTGGCGGTAGGATGCTGGCCTGCTGCTGGATCTCCATCACAAAAGTGCTGCTTGTGTGGCTGATTGAGAGTTTCAAAGAAAGCAACATCAAACATTTATATAGCAGTCATTATATATGGCAGAAAGTTAAAGTAAACTCCTGTTAATCTCAGGGAACAAAAACAGTGTATTGTATTACAAAACACACAGCTGTGGTGGCTTTTTGAAAAATGAGTAGAAAGATTAAAATAAAGTGGATCCGAGATTCCCTGTTGTGGTGTGTGGAAATTTCAAACAGGACACCATGTCTGCAGTGGGCTTCCAAGGCTTCTGCTACAAAAGGACTTTTAATAGTTATGTTGCAAACAGCTTAATGTTGTTGGAGGGGAGGAAGGACTATCCAAACATAATAATCATTATCAATTCCAATGCCTTCAGGTGGAGTAGGAGTCCAGGCTGCTTTAGTTCTGACTGCTTTGGTCTTGAATATGGACTTTGGAACATGTACTAAATCACCACCTGCCAATTTAGTTCTTGAGGAGAGCTGGCAACTGTAACAATAACACAGAAGAGTGATGTAGAAATGTGGAAACAAATTTGTAAACAGCGGGGGTTTATCATTATCGTACAAACAGTTAAATTATGAATCTCAATGGTATTTAAATAAATGATTAGGCAGTGTAATAAAACTAAAATCATCTGGTTAAGAAAATATGTAACTGCTGTTAGCTTTCATGCTTTCTAGCTTTTGTTATATATATATATATATATATATATATACATATATATATAATTTATTAGTATATTAGTTATATTATAATACACAAAAACATGTATTTGAATGCCCAGTGCATGGTTATAGGATGTGGGAGCCTGAATGTTACACACATACGTCATCTCATTCCAAATCCATGGGTGTTAACCTGCTGCTTTAACAGCACAGACCGACTGGGTGGTCTTCTAAAAGAGTTTGGAACCATTTGGTTACTACCAATGATGATGAGTGATACCTCCTGGCTCACAGTCAGGCCAGTTGAGTTTGTCCCGACCCTAATGCCAGGTAATACTAACAAGATTGGATCACATTTAATGAAAATGTTTTCCATGACAATGTTTCAATATTCTCACTTTATATAATATCTGGCACACTGAAACAGTATAGGAAGGGAAGGATTGGAATTATGGCAAATGATCTATGGTTGAGGTTTGGTAATATCATGGTTAATAGCAGGGCTCTAACGGGACACAAACTAAATGCTGGTTTATTTGCACAGATCTGGGAAGTGTTTTTCTTTATGGACTTGGCTTTGTGCATAAAAGCATTACCATTTTGTGACAGGAAAGGGGCCTTCTCCAAACTGCTAGCTTTTTCCTTAATTAGAACTAAAGGGCTCAAAGCCAAACCAAGAAAAACTGTTTGTGTGACAGGGGTTTCCACATGTTTTTGTCCATAGTGTATTTTTATCATTTTAAGTAGTTTTAAAAACTGTAATCAGTTGCAGAAGCACATTTGATTAACTCATTGGAGTTGTGAATTTAAAAGTGAGTCTTTACTGTATGTAAAGATGCACGGGCATGAAGAGGACGCATTCTGTTCTTGTATTTTATAACTAAAATCAGAACCACTGTAGACAGATAGATAATAATAATTAAGTTTGCCCAGTCAGTCATATTAAGTAATTTAATACAATAAAATTGTTTTAATATTGGGTGTTGTTATAATAAATCATCGTTAGTGGTGTCACTATCTCCTGCTTGATCCATATGCCATACTAATAAAGGTGGTACACTATATAATTTGTCTGACTGGGGCGTCATAGACTGTATTAAAGGAAATCCAACTTATAATAGCTCATTCTAAACTTTATTATGACCGTATGGCTGATAAGTGATCAAATACTTCAATGTATTCCTTATAAATAACGATTACATACATGTATGTGATTTTAATTTGGAATGGATTTTGTGATGGCTGACACAGGAATGCCAGTTACAGACTACAGTGCCTGATATCTGCATGAGTACACCAGTGTTTCTGGAGTTTTATTAATCAAAGCTACTTGTTCATTTTCGAGCCGTCATTATAAAGCCCTCTGCCTTGAGGAGGATGGAAACAAAACCAACCTTCTCAAATATTCTCAGGATATTATGATCACAAGTCTGACAGCTCTATGAATCAGCCCATTATTTAAAGCAAAATACTTAATTTTACTCACATGCTCTTTGGAACAACATGTTACATCAGATTTTTATAATAAAATAAGGGTGTATGTCTTAAATTCCTTCTCAGTTCTGCTTTGCATAAGCAGATGAAAACTGGGATGATCTGAAACAGTAAAAAATAGTCCAAGTGGCTGGATAGATATTTATCCTTAATCCCATGTAAGATTTCAAAGATAGTACGGCTCTCTCTCAATCCCAAACGTTTTATTTAGTTTGTTTCTTAGTTGCTCAACACACAAAACAAAAGCAAGTGGAGCACATGCTTGATTTTCATTGCAGCTAGAATCTGGTATGAATGACTCATCTTGTTTCATCTCCTAATGACTGGAAGGAGGATGTAACATCTGAAGTGTGTTAAAATGAGTAGATTTTCTCAGTGGACATTTTTGTCTTTTCTCAAAGACTGATTTTGAGGACATATCTGTTTGTCTCTTGCACATTCCCAACCATCACAGCCATCCAATGCTGACCACCAATAGCCATTTCCCAAGGAAACAACCATAACATGTTTCCACTGTAATTTATTTCCACCAGTCTCCCTCTGCTTTTGGGCCGAGGAGGTGATACAAGTTCCAGGTACTGTCAGTGCTGTCAATTGTGATATGTTGTCAAATCTCAACAAAGGCGACTAAAATTAGTACAACAAAAGCGCACTTCATGTTACTACTGCATCGATATTGACCAGGACAAGCAACATTTTTTTTTAAAAGAACAATGGTGAAAGCCACAAATGAAGATGTCCAGGTCCTCGTCAGTGTCAGGATGGAGGAGGCCATTCAGGGGGAGCTGGAGTCTGCGGTTAGAAAACATAAAGTGGAGAACAATTTCTCACTTTGGCAGAAAAGTTCAAGGGAAACGTTGGAATAAGATAATAAAAATATAATGAAGCACAATGCACACAGCAGAGTGAAGGGAAAAACTACAAAATGGTTTGACGTTTTGGGCTACTGACAAGCAGTGCCCTGGATTCAGCTTGGAGGAAAATCAATAACAGCACCACATCTTCCATTGTTGTCTTTACCACAACTGATTACTTC
This sequence comes from Nannoperca obscura, assembly GCA_036024295.1. Lineage (NCBI taxonomy): Eukaryota > Metazoa > Chordata > Actinopteri > Centrarchiformes > Percichthyidae > Nannoperca > Nannoperca obscura. The sequence continues at coordinate 29,557 of JAVQJL010050858.1, forward strand.
ACTTGTCTATACTATATCCAAAATGTGTTGGTCTGTAAAAAACACTTGGTCTTTTGCCTAGAGTTAGCAGAGAACATTGATACGTTTGCATGGTAAATATGGAGCTACTATCAGCTAGCCTGACTTTTTCCAAAGTTAACAGCATCTGCCTACATGCCTACAAATCCTCACCTGTTCCTCATCAGTCTGCTTGCTTATATATCCTGGTCAGTCCAGACTGTCTTTGTACTTACCTGTCAAGCTTTCTCGTGTTTTCCCCACGTCTGCTCAGAAACTCATGTCTCTCTCGTTTGAACTCCTCAGATGGGATTCTGTCAGCCAGGGTGTGCGAGGTAAAAGCATTTGTTGGAACTTTACTATCGGTGTCTGTGTGATCCGTGCACTTGTGTCTCTGTCTGGTGCTTCACAACACCTGAGGAGATTACAGGTTATGACAGATTAAACAACGAGGGTCAATGTTCAATCACTTAGTAAGGCATCCCCCCCCCCCCGCCTTCCATCCAGGGTGTGAGGGCATTGGTTGATAGTCATTGAGGCAGATGGCCGGACATCATTCACAGCACTGGTATTTTCTCTTGGTTAAAGATCAGATTGGAGAGGAACAGATGGCTGACATGGCGCAGGTGCTCAGACCCCCGGAGACGATCCTGTCAGGACCTGCAGTCTTGCAGATGCATTCTGTGATGCAGTTTGACATGAGGTGGATGTGCTCCTCATGTGAAACAAAAACATCCCATCCTATCCCATCCGCGTCATGTGGTGAATGTCCTCCTCATGTGAAACAAAAACATCCCAGTCTGTGGACTCAAAGCCTCCTGAGTCCACCTCCTCACAGTCCTTGTGGATGCAGGCTGCCGTTGGTCAAGAGGGACATACTCTGGTGTCAGCAGGACTAGGTTGTGATCACATCTCCTTGTATACAGGAGGTTCAATTTATTTGTATATTTATTGTCTCCAGTGGGGCAGTTAACATAATGATAAAAGAAAAGAAAAGAATCTCCAAACACAATAAACATGCTATGATTTATGTGACACTTTTCTTAAAGTAACGATGTTTACAAAGTAGCACAGCCAGCTCTGTAGTTATATGTGTTATAAAATGAAATTGCCTTGCGTTGCAGAATATAAAATATTTATTACCTCTAAATACTGAGCTACACATATACACACACTGACAGTTAAGTTGCTTCCATTAAGGTCAGTACATACAGTAGCCTATAAAAATGAAATTGCCTCGACAATAACTGTAAAATATACATTACCTCCAAACACAGCTTCACAGTAAGAATAATAGACTAATAATATTAAGCACTGCAATAAATCTCTGATGTAGTAGTAAGTAAACATTAATCAGTTCAGTTCATAAAGAGATACACAAACCAGTTGCTTCCATTAGCGCCAATATACACAGCTGCCTGTTTACTTTCTTAATATACGGTTCAGTACAACATAATCACGTCCTAAAGTAACACGATGCAACCATTCAGTCAGTATGTTACGGCTTTGTTTTGGGCAGACTCACTCAAAATGCAGTTTCACAATTTACTCTTTAAATTCTTAACATAACCTGAACTCTTAAGTTTTTCCTCAGCTCTCACTTAAAAAGGTTTCCATATAAATTGATAGCTGTAACATTCAGGTGAAGCTGCACAATCCTCAGATTTAGTTTGTAATGTATTGCCAGGTTTTGAGATATCTGGCTCTATCTGACCTCTGATGGAGGTGAATGAAGGTTTGAGACTGAAGCTCCGAGCACTGAAAAATGGCATTTGAAAAATGTAAAAGCATTGTTGTTTTCAGTCCAACGACCACACTGTCAAGTTTATATTGGGACTATTTCTTCTACAAACACTGACTGCACATGAAGCAGAGTGTTTTAAGGTCATGCTCTTGTTACAAGAACCACGCCTGTCTGTTTGAAAAATGGTGCTGCTTAAAAAGTGGCTGGGTAATTAACACATTTTCTTAAGGTCAAAAAAAACCCTTAAACAAAGGTCGTCACTGACTAATTCAATCAGTCAGTCACTGAGTAACTTGTTTTAGGTTTGCCCTTGCATGTTGAGTGGTTCCTCAGAACAGTCCTTAGGGGAAACGGAGCTCAGATCTCTCTTAACTTGGGGCTCACAAGGCAAACATGTTGAAATGTATCCCATGTTGCACAAGGTATAAGATTTAGCATTCCACAGTTGTTTTAGGCTCCTGCGGTGCAAAGACAAGTAAAGACAAGTAATCAGGGGCATGAATGTGGAAAGGGCAGGCAGTTGGCGGTTGCACTGTGGCACCTGGGGTAGGAGGGCCCACAGAGCGAGTGGGCCCTCTAACAATGAATGGGCCCTCGCATGTTCAAAGATCTTCTTCTTAAAACATCATCTTCTCAGACATAGATTCATTCTGTGACACATTAACACACATTGGAAACCTTTTATATTGTGTATAGGCCTACATAGTGGCATGATAGTTCTGCTCTGCAGTTGGAAATCCCTGCCAGTAACTGAAACCAGGCCTGGGTCTCTTGTTTCACTGCTCACTGCTGAATGAACTGAGGTTTATTCATTAATCTGAAAAATATAAGAAAGAATATTTACAATATGCAACATATAAATATAAATATAAAGAATAAAGGCACCTACTTTTTAAAAGAAGACTTTAATATTCTGAAATCTGTATGTGAGCAGAAACTAAAAGCAAACTAGGTTTTCTTTCATAATTCAATTTCTTACACTTGATTTATGAATGAATTATTATAATTGATTGTTTTTGTCTTAAGTCACTTCAAATGTTTGGCTCCTGTTTGTGTTTATTGTAGACAAGAAGAGCTCATAGATCTTTGATTAATTCACGAGCATACTATAACTGGTGCCTCTCTAATCAAACACAGTTAACAGGCATTGTGGGAGTTTAAAAGTAGCAAATCAGTTATCTCCTCAATCCTCAGGCAATTAGTCATTACTGTCAAAGTCAATCTGCTATAAAAAAAAAAGATTTATTGACATTGTGAACTTATCCCCGTTGATAATGTTAAAATTCATCAAACAACAGTAGATCCCACACACTCATTCTATATCAGCTGTTTTCTTTAGCATTTCTCAGCGTATCAGATGTTTTCTTTAAAAATGAAATGATCCTCTAATTAATACATTTGGAAACCCAACCCAGCTGACTTGATGTGGTATGTTTCACTTTGTGAGAAGATTACATGCAAAAATCATGGAAGAAAGGATGTCCTTGGAGATCTGGGAGAAGATTGACAAATTTAACAGCCAATCCAATTTGCATGTGTGCATGTTTCCATAGTCGTTACCAGTATTTCACCTGATAAGTGCAAAGGACAAGAAGCTGATTACAAAGCTGTCCAGTTCTGTACAACCTTTGTACAACCCACAGATGAAGGCAAAAAGAGCCTTAATGCTCTTGTTGTCTTGAATGTAACGATATATATTTACAATGAAAAAAGCCATGGATTAAGTCCTGTCGTCACACTGTTTCATCGAACTTTGGATTGGACAGGGAAGTTTGGAGATTGTTGCGCAGGTTGGTGGAATAGGGGTGGGCTAACTTGGAAGGTGGAGGAGGTCTAGCTGTGCAGCAGACCAGCAAGAGAGGAAGCCTGCAGGGTGCATCAGCATGTCAACAAAGGAATGTGGGGGTTTATTCATAAGAAAGGGGTCATGGTAGGAAAAAAGAATATTTCCTGATGCATTTGTCTTCAGATCTTTTGACAACAGGGAGGCCTGTCTGCTGAGAACGTTGGGTTGATGTATTAACAGAGAACTGGATACCACGTTCCAAGTTGGTGCAGCGCACAGATAATTACCACTGTTGCTTTTGGCTCTTGACCATATCACCTGTGGTTTTGTAGAGCTACCTGATCTATTTTCCAGAGATTTACACAATGCTAGGTAATGTTTGGTCACTATAAAGGCTAATAGTTCGCTAAAAGGTCATCAAAGTAAACTTTCCATGAACATATAAAGGCATTATAGCATGCACCCTCATCCAAGGCGTTGTGATATCTGTCACTGGCTTTTTTTTTTGACTGCATTAAAAACAACAAAGTTGAAGTAAGACATAAGGGAGTGCCACTCACCTCCACACACACACAAACTACACCACTGAGATAAGCCACTGCAGGTGCAAAGCTCACAGTCACCTGCAACACTAGATCTTTGGGCAATAATTCAACAAGAGATGGTGAAAGAGTGTTGCTTGAAAGCAGAAGCAGAACTCCAGGAACTGTCAGGATCTTACTAGAAACAAGAAAGCAGATCTCACAGTTATCAAACTGTAACTAACCAGTGAAAGACTGATGAGGGTCAACATAAGTCTGAGTAAGATTGTTTAAAATCAAAAAACACGTTAAAGCAACAACAAATTAAAGACAACAAACAAAACAATTATTTTCTGAGGCCCATAATATCAGTTTGCATGTACCGCAAAGGTTAAATGACTGACTAATGAAATCTGCATTCATGGGAAAGATAACTCCCATTCTTTTATTTCATGTGATTGATGTTTGAAGGTTGCCCAATGGTGCATTTAATTCAAAGCAAATTGTATCTTTGTGGGTTTTGCCACTTACATTCACAGTCTACAACATCCCTACCAGTTTTTCAAGAGGTCTTGCCAAGGCTTTGCTTATTTAATCCCGCTCAATGTAATCCTCTGCAGTTTAAAGTACTATGATCCCTTGATGATGGATTTAGTGGTATGACTTTCTGGTTACTCCTCAGTCTCGGTGGGATATGTGTGTGCGTTGGTCTGTAACATATAGTAATTGCCAGCTCATTCTGACTCACCCACTGACTCACACAAACACCTGACTCTAAAAAAACTCAAATAAAATGTTTGTAGCCTCAGGTGGCAAAACAACAACGGCTTTTATACCAGACATTTAACAATTTAATCTGTTTAACTGCAGCAGTGTAGAAAAAAGGTCCTAGAAAGATAAGCAAACCTCTAAATTATTATTATTATTAATTATAATGAATTAATATTATCATCAATAATAGCAGAGAGGATTAAAGAAAAAATGTACGAAATGAATTATTAGCCTTTAAAAGAAAAATCTAACACGACCTACATAGGTGGAAAATGATGCCAGACTCCATCTTTCACAGAATAGATCAAATGATGATCCTTTCTGTTTCAGACATTACCAGTCCCAGTCTCTACAACATCTTTCAAACAATGAAATGAAAAGAAATATCTGATTTAAACTGGAACAATAAAAGGAAACTAATACAATTTTATAAATCAACCAAAGTAATAGAACGTGTGTGGCTCGGAGCCTGCAGAACTATTTTAATGCATTGCGAATAAATACAATAATGAGATGGTTGAAGGACAGAACAGATGCAAAGTAGCATTCAATTGACAAAGAATATATATTCATAAAAATGAATAAAAATAAAAATAAAAATGCTAACGTATATAGACAGAAAGGATTATTCACAAAACATTCAAAAAACAAAAAGGACTAATGGGTGGATAACACACTAAAAGCTGGAAGAATGCTCCAATAATCCATTTTTTAAATATTGCATAGAATAATATTTATTATTTATCCTTAAATGGGACAAAACCAAGTTAAGAAGTCTCCTTCTGCTTTTCTCTCTGCTCTTTTTCATATAAATTAACTTATCGGGCTACGGTTTGAAATGCCCACTGGAATGTTTTTGATTGTTTTGCATATCTAAAAATGTTGAGAAAGTTCAAGGAATTCGTTGAGAGGCAACACACACTAACCCCAGGAGGGTGAGTCGGGGAAAAAAGTGCTTTTTTTGCTGCTTTCAATCGGAGTTCTCATCCCAGTATCAACAAGTTGAACGTTGGACACTGAATGTTTTCAATATTTCTTTATTTTCACATCAAAAGTTGTTGACAGTATTGAGTAAATGAATGGTACCGCTGGTTCACAACATGGTTCTTGGTCTTTAACCCAGTTTTTTTTCAGGAATTACTGGCCATCTAAACATGAACTGAGCCTGTATGAGTGTACGCCCAAATACAACATGCACACATGTTATCTTTACAGAAGAAGCATGAATAAATGATTACACAACGATGAACATGACCACGATCATCCCATAACCCTAACCACGGGGTTATATCTGTAACCAAGAGGAACAAATTAACTTAGTACTTATTTTACCCAAACTATAATCTTTCCCTAAACCTGTCGTTTTTGTGTCTAAACCTAACCAGACGTAACCATAGATTTGCCAGATCATCATTTTTCAAATAGAAATTCTGGGAAATGTGTTTAAATTGAGATCTACAATATTTCCATTTGGTGGAATTGTGCAGCCATGAAACACGTGGGAGTCTCAGTGTCAACATCATGTAGCTACAATCAAGAGAATGTATAAGAATGTACTACACAAACAAAATTAAAGAATTTTCCATCCTTAAAGCAATTAGCAATGGCCAGATTGTAAAAGAAACATTTTCTTTTAAATCCAGGCCATCCATCCCACATCTCTCGCCCCTTAGTTCTGTCCTTCCCTGTTTTCCACAGCGAGTGTTGAGTTTACGTGAAGACTTTGTTCCAGATTGAACATGCGTGCTTGGCGCTGCCAGCAGCTGACTTCTAAATGTAGGAAATAGGTAAGAATAAATCCATCCTGGCATTGGAGTTAACAACCAGTGATCTCTGAACGATACCAAAATTCCTTTGGCTGGTGCATGAAGGGAAATTCAAAATCCAAAACTAATATTAGATTTACCTATATGGGTTATTTCAGAAAACTTAATTTAGTGAATTCATTTCCACGGAACCTTCAGCTTGTTTAAGTTGGTACAAATTGCTGCATAAACATCATTAACATGCTGCAAATGCCAGTGCCAAAACATACAATGGGCCAACACATTAGATCAGAACAGAAGGAGAGTTGATTTCTTTTTGCCCAAAGGCCTCAGCTCAGTGAGACAGTCCACCGCCGATACAGAGACAGAATTCATGATTCGTCACACGTTGGTAAGCTGTTCAGGTTGTGATGCAGCAGAATATCGTTCAATTTCACCATTGCCATCTGGATCCTTCCACCAACTTGTTTGACCCCTTGCATGAGTTACTTTTTGTGGAATGCAGTGATGGATTTTCTTCAGTCGCTGCTTTTGATGAATCTTTCCATAGAGCATTGTTTCAATGCTCCAGAGGATCATCATGTGCTTTTTGGCCAACATTGGACAAGCATTCATTTATTTTTATCAGGGAGCAGAGATTCCCGCTTTGCTACTTTGACATGAATACCAATTCTCCCAAAGCTCTTCTCTAATTGGTGCATTGTGAATACTCAGCCATGGTAGGAAGCCTGCAAATCCCAGGATGATGTTGCTCCTCTGTTAAATATGTTTTATGGTTTTATGGTAACAGTAATGTGTTTTATGGTACTAGACATTGACGTCTTGTTTTTTAACCTTTTCCATTAGTGCAAAACAACAAAACAGTGAATGTGGCTTGACAAAAGTCTGCATAGAACATAGTTATATTTAGAAAAACAAAGTGGGGACAAATTACATTATGGGGACTCGCCTCCCATTATGGATATTTGGAGTATCCATTATTGTGAACAACTCTGCACCTCACGATTTATGACACACTTTATGTAGCGAGGCAGAAGGTAAGAGTGTGGAGGTCAGGTTGTGGATGAGCATGTAGCCTGTCTGACTTTCATGCAAGAGAATGGAGTTTGTGTCCTGTCTCATACCTGCAATTAGTATATTTTATTAACCCTAACTCCAATGTTTCTTCAACCTTAACAACAGGTTTTAGTTGCCTAACTCTAACTGTGCTTTTACCATAGTTTCCCTAACCTTGACCATACTGCCGCTGGATATTTAAAAAGGTTGTCGCTGAAGGTAGTGCAGGATCTTTACAGAATCATCCAATATCAATATTCTTGTCTGCAAATATTAAGGTTAGGAAAGCAAGAATGATGATAATGGTCCTAAGCTGGACTCCAGAAAGGTTGTGATGCTGATCACTAAGTGATCTTCGACTTGTTAAGGTTGGCGTTAAGCATGCAGTGGAGATCGGTGACATCGTTAGGCCTGGGCGTCCGAGAGCTACAGCCCCAAATGTATATAATATATAAAAATATATATATTTAATATCGCACATACCCTGACCTCAGTCCCAGATGGCTTAGCCCCGGACCTTGTCAACTCGTAGAAACGCCCCTGGTTGAGATAGAAGAAGCCAGTTAGAGGTGTGAGTCATAGTGGTAGCAAATTCAAAATGCTCATTCAATGAATTTTATAACAAAACACAGCCCATCAGTTTGGGAGTGGTGATTCCACTGGGAGAGTTTCATGCTGATCCATACCACAGAACTGCTCTGACATACATCGTCAATGGCTAATAATGAATTGGACTTTTACTTCTGGTGTGAACCACTGAAAATCTTAAGCTTAGAATAAAATGTATTTAACAAACTTGATTCTATTGGACTTGAGTTAGTTAGTGGAAAGCTAGTCTTGTGCCATCATAGGTCTTACAGAGCCTGGACATACTGTATTTTACATTTTAGACGTTAGCATCTCCAAATCAATCTTATCTATGGTATTCATTACATACTTTTTGTGCCACATATGAAAAAGAACAGGTGTCTTTCATGTCATAATACTAAAAGAGGGAGATAGCCATTGTTTGTCTTTTTTTCCAGCTAGCTTTCAGTATTATCATGTTTCCCCTTTGAAATCAGTCAAAGGGGAGACTGAAAAGGGAAGCGGCAAGTTATTCAAATCAAAATAATATGGCAACACCCATCCAACTCGTTTTGTTGATGCATTTGCAAATAAAGTGCCTCTGGGGAGACATTTGGCTTTGGCAGAACTATTTGATTCCTCTTAAAAGATTGGAAAGTGAACAAATAGGCGTTCTTTCATTTGGGGTTATTCAATGTTCAAGACTTTTTAAGGATACAAAATAGGCCACGACTTCTGTGTAATTTATAACTAAATGTTCCTAAAGATGCTTGTATTCATGCAAGTGTGAGCTCATGATTATACTACATGTCTCTGTAATTCCATATACAGAGGGGACACACAAGAGCAAACAAAGCATATTGTACAACATTATGGAAGCTCCTGCATGGTTCATTTATCTGACTGATTCAAATAACAGCTCACCAGATGGTCTCATCAAACCTACGGCAGCCCTCGTGTGGGGGCGAGGCTGACCAACGTTCCCTTCGGAGTGGAAACACGGCTGCATAGAAACGGGATCCTCTCCAGAAATAAAAGGCTGAAGTTAAGTGATTCATCCTCAAGTAGAGCTGAACAGGCCTGAAAGCAGCATTCAGGAGCCACTGAGTCACACTGTGGAGGGGTGACCTTAGATCAGATGACGGGGGCTGGAAGCGTCGCGCACTCTCGGTCTGCACCGAGGTGACACGGAACAAGAACTCTCAAGGCCCCCTTGTCTGACCGATTCATCCACACAACCCCTTCCTCCTCCCCCTGGTCGCCTCCTCCCACACAGGTGATCCATCTCCCACTCACGGCCTGTCTGTCTATCTGTCTGTCTGTCTCTACAGGGTTCTCTCCCACTCTCTCTGCCTACCCATTCACTCTGCTTGTCCTAATTTCTGTACTTGGCGACACCTATGATGCTTGTACAATATTTATTACTTTTAAATTAATTTATTATGGAGTTAGTCCATTAGGTACAATGCTAAGAAAGATAAAATAATAAGATTATATAACAAGTGTAGATTGTAACCCCTGTCTCAGTTCAAAGATGGTTTTCTGGAGGACTCTGGGCTGCTGACACATCTAGCCGGAAAATCATTTAACACCAGGAAAACCAGTCAAAGTCATCGCTCAGGATGGCCAGGGAAAGATTAAGGAGGATCCAAACCCCACACCAAAGGCCATCTTTCAAAAGAGACACAACCTATTTATGATCTGTGACTCAATAGAGTCCTGATAAATGAAGAATTATTCAATGTGCCAGAAAAACTAAATGCAGCCACAGTTACAGCAAAGGTTACAATTCTGAATATAAGGTCAAAATCAAATTCAAATAATAATGATAAAAAAGTTTATCATTAATTGGAAATGGGCTGTAACTTGTGACCACTCCCTTTGGTGTAACCATATGTATTGTATGACAATATATTGTGTTATTTAATTATCTTCTTCCTTCCTTTCTTTTATATTTATTTCATTTATAGAAAGAGGGACGGCTGTGGCTCAGGAGGCAGAGCGGGTTCGATCCACCGCTCCTTATCACACCGCGTGTCCTTGGGCAAGATAATAAGTTGCTCCTGAAGGAGGCCAGCACCTCCATCGGCGCGTGAATGAGACCAATCTGTAAAATTATTTGGGAATCGTTAAGGTCAGTCCATTTACCATTTAGACAGCATGGTGTGTTCGGGAAATGTTCTGCTATTTATGGCAATGAGATTTAACCTGAAAATATCAAGAATCTGTGTAAGAAGTCCAAAAGTTGCTGCTGCCCTGCTGCGGGGAGGAACAACTCCAAAAAACCTGGAAACTGAAGAATTCAGCCCACACTAGCCGTAACGAGGTCTGCACAAGGGCCGTAAATCCTAAAACTAACTACACGTTTTAGTTTGCAACCCGTATGTTGTCTATTAGCAGAAAGTAATCTGTGGTGGTGACCAGGTTATGCATGTGCTTTTTAAAAAAAATGTAAACAGACATGAAAGAGCTAACCCTTTGTAGCCAACGGCTGGGCGTTCGAGTTAGCGTAACTCGTCTCTGTGTCTCTCACTGTCTGCCCTCCTCCCTTCATAAACTTCTATCTCTACCTGTCTCCTCCTCCTCCCCAGCTCCAGTGCTTCTGAGGGGGGCCTTCTCGATTTCCGTCCTGCCCAGAAAAATCAATATTGGGAGGCGGCCTGAAAGACCTTTCACAGGAGTATTACAGCACAGCCCGGCACTCCGATAAGCCTCCTGTTACGTCCTCTCGGGACGGGGCTGGCCAGGCCCGCGCTCCCCACCTGGGGGGGAAGGCATTCTCCTCTGGCCGCGGGGAAGAGCGCCATAAAGGGCAAGACGTGGTTCACAAGTCTATTGGTGTGGGCTATTAGTAACCTTAGAGCCCCTGACCTGTGACTAGGGTCCTGTGCTGATTCCCACACACACACTTACGGACAGAGAGGGAGGGAACATGCACAAAAAAAAAAGAAGACAGTTTATGACAGTAAAGAGCTTTGTCATGCATTGAAGAGAGTGTATAATGTGTGTGTGTGTGTGTTGTTGTTAATGTATGCACCAACACTAGAGAGCAAGGAACAGTGCATTCACAACTCCATGACGCACTGTCACTGCCTTGCCTGTAAAGACTCTGTTGTTGCCTGCCCTCACACTCACACACACACACACACACACACACAGTTGTTCATACACACCTTGACGCACCCGAAAAAACTCACACCCACATACCATTCTTTCTAGCATGATTCATGAGGACACAAATGTGCAAGTGTTCACAAACAGAGCTGTCCAATATTGCGAGTGTGACACATGCTGACACATGTTGATGCTGTGGCTCAGAGGATAAAAGAGTTATAAAGTGTTACAAATACATCACGGCAGTTAAACAAGTCAGACTGATTGATCACTCATCTTCTCTTCTGACATTCAAAAAGCATTCACCCGAGATTAATTAACTTATAAATTCAAAGTATCGATGTGTTTTAAAATAACGCTGTAACCCGAATCGTACTGCAAACCTCCAGTGATGTGAGCTGATAACAGCTAGTCAGTGGATCTTGGATAGGTGATCGGCGTGTCAGATCTTGTGCCCAAAGTTCAACCACATGAATTCTGCTCATTGATCTTATTACCAAGGAAAAGGACTGATCTCATAACTATGTGTTTATGGTAGGAAACCTGATAAGTGACATGTTTGAGCCTGCCAGGCTTTTGTCTGGTAAATGTTTAGTCAAACTGACAAAAGTGTTGTCACAAATAAATTGAACTTTAAGGTAAGTGAGAGTAGGATCTCTCATAGACGGATAACTTTTTTGCCGTTGAGTGGATTTTGCAAATTATAAATATTGATGTGATACTCAAGCCAATACCAATCTTTTAAAACATTGAGACCCACTCCCAAATACTTGAAAGGTGGCTTTAAAAAATTCTCACAATTGTTCTTCAATTAAGTACTGACATAAATCCTTTTTTTTACTTTAAGGCATTCTGTATTATACATTAATATTCAAGGAACACATACGTATTTGGGACGTGTGATGTTGTCTCATTGTGTTTACTATCCATTAGCTGTTAACGTTGGCAAGAAAGGCATTCAAGCTGTTGCTACCCCTCTACAGTTGCACGCATTGTTATTTCTGGATAAGACCCACAGCTAAATCCCTTTCCAAAGTGACTCCACTTGAACTATTTGTCAGTAGTTTGCTCTGAATTCTTTTTCAGAACTGTTATCTAAAGCAGAACTGGTGGAGAAACATTGAGACGCATTTGTCTTCGCCTGAGACAAAGCACAACTGAAAACAAATTTTTCAAAAATTAAAAACAACCCCCTTTTTGAACACATATCCAAGCCACATTCACGGGTACATAAGGGACTGATCCATCAAGTGCACTCGCACAAAGAGCCAACACACTGTGGCCCAAGTTCAGCTGGCTTACAGTCACAAAAACAAAAAAGGTCTGGTTGCTAAATGTTCTTCCTTCATCGGTTTGTGCAGCTGGGAGCTGTCTGAGAGGAAAGATGGGAAAGTGGAAGCTCCTGGCTGTGAGGTGGAAAGCAGGGGATTATGAAAGTCTGTGTCGGGAGAGAGTCCTCGAGGCCATGTTTTTGAAAACTACTTCCATGGAGGCTGTCTTGGGACTTAAGTCATTTCCTGCACAGGAATAATGCCCTCAGTCAGCAGTGAGCCATAGATATTTTATGCATACAATCCCCGGATCCCTGGGGTCCTTTCTGCCACGCTAGTAGTCAGAGATTTAAAAAGTGTTTTTAACGTCTTCATTTTGATCAAGGGAAAGATGTTGCTACGTGCAGGTTTTGTTTTGCCTGAATTCTTGTTCTTATTCTGCTCTGACACACCTGTTGCCACAGGTGCTAACTCATGACATACTTACTTACATACTTTATTTTGTCCAACATTGTCTCCCACACATTCTGGTGATACATTGTTTTTTTTTAGACTTGCTTCCTTGTTTTGTTGCAATCCTGACCTCAATCAGAATCTGTAATCGGTTTCCTCTTACATTGAAAAACCTAGAGGGAAAAACCTAAGGCCCATGTTCAAGGGCTGTGACTGCCGCCAGGACATAATCATTTAAAGGCTAATCAAATCACTCATGGTCATGGGAGTGGACTTTGAACCAATCATTCTGTGAGATTTCTTAAACTGGCACAGCACAGTGAAGGAGACGTGTGACCATGGGAAACAGCTGAACCACGTTGGCCATACACATGCTGCTGGCTGAGGTCAGTCAACATGTTTATGTCATGTCTCACACAGCACTTCAAGTCCTGCTTCAGTATGCCTATTCACAGTGACACAATTGCGCATTCATTGTAAGATGTCTTTGAACAATGGACTTTTCACGGCCTTCCTGTTGTTATTTGATAGCAAAGGCGCAATCTTAACATTGGTCAGTGTGATGTATGTCCTCGGTACCTAATTTTATGGAAATCCCAAAGCACTGGCCAAGTAAAACAAACATATGAGCCTGTACAATGTCAATACAAAATGTATTTAAGCCACAATTTTAGCACAAGACAACAAGATTTGTATTGTTCAAAATCAAGGAGTAATTCCATAAAATACATAGGATCCACAAATGAGCTTTGTGGTATTCCACACTTAATCAGTGATGTAGAAGATAATTTTTTCTGTCACTCAAATAACAAGAGAACTGAGTCAAAAACAGTCCTTGAAATACAAACCAATTAAAATATTGCCACACCAGTGCTGTACTGGGAAAACTGTTGTTACATTTCAAATCTCAACACAAATAGGAGTTTCCAAAGTATTTTTCCTTTCCAAAAACGGGGTGCATGTTGGGGAGACAATTGAGGTACTTGAGTTAATAATTGAGTACTGAATAACTCAGTCTAAACAGTGTTATAATACAGAGGTGTAGACAATCAAGCGGAAAGTGAAACCTGTAAATCTGGAACACTTCTGACAGCAGTTTGGTTGGCAGATTGTTAAGACTTGATGATAGAGGATCTAGCATGAGCTCTTAATGAGACTTCTGTGTAAACTGATTCCAGACAAAGTAAACAGGTTTGTTGATGTCACTTTTCCAAAAACAGGGTTAACAGCGTATCAGCAGCACCAGCAGAGAAGCCTCACAAAACCAGACTAAAGACTGCAGGCACCATTTTCTTTTAAATTGATTAGCATTTTTCAAGCACTTGTGGGTTGTGGTTTGCTTGATTTTATTTGTATTTATAGTGTGCTTTTCCATGCAAATTACCTGTACAGCACTTTCTTCAACGTGTGTTGTTTTTAAATGTGCTTTATGAAGATATTTGACTTGACTTGACTTGACTTAAGTGTACGTCATGCAAGAGAGCCACAAAGTTTAGACATTTAGGGTGTGTTGACTGACGCCAACTCATGCACTGAGTAACAGGCATGAAAACAGTGCATGTTAAAAGTTGCCAGTAGCCTTTGAGCGGCACAGTGAATTACATGTTTGTCCCTCCAATCTATTTGTAGCTAACGTTAACTAGTAAAGATGAAAAGGCAGCAGAACATCCTTTCATTCTGTATACAAAGATGAACAACGTGCCTTCACTTCCTCCCACTGTACAAAAGGAAGTCCAAATTCTCCGATTACTGCTTTATTTGAGATGACCTATACTGCAGCCAGCCACCAGGGGGCAATCAAGATGTTTTTGCTTCACTTTCGGCTAGCTGTCGCTATATCCATTTTTATATACAGTCGTATTGTATAACAGTTTTCGACTGAGCTAGGTGTTTGGCTGACTGCCGTGTAATATTCTCATTATGATGAAACTTTTCATAAAGTCAATCTAACATTTGCCACCATACAAACTGTGGTTACCTAACCTTTAAAAAGAGTCACAACTTAACTGTTGTGACTCGTCATAGATGCGCTTCGGTACTTAAACAAAAAGCGCTACACCTCTGCACATGACTACAGCAAAGAAAGCAGAAATTGGTTAGTTATAGAGAGATTCATGATGCAATTAATAGTACTCAGCAACCTGCAATGTATGTTTTCTTTATTTATTTGTTTTGACAAATATGGATCCTTATAATTACAGAATTTTAATATTATTTTAATTCAAAATGTTGAGGTGCAGCTCTATGATACATTTTAAGGCAACATATTCTCTATCCATTAAGATACATTGATAACATATAAGGAAGAAGAAGCATTATCACTGAAGTAATATCATTTGATCAAGTAGTAGACTAGACAACTAGTAATCAGAGAGCAAAAAGTATTTTGACCATTTGAGATGTTTAATTCATTCTTTCTTGACAGAAAATAAAAAATCACTTTATAACAACTAAGCAAAGTTTCTGTGTTTATTAATGCCAAATGTGCTAAATGTTGCATAAAAGCAATAACATACTCAAGGTTGTGCTAAACCGTGACATATACGTACCAGTGCGAAGTGGCTGTAGACAGAAGGCTGAAAGCCAAGTACTCCCTCTGGTGTTATTGCTTTATTAAAACATTGTCATGGTGGAGTTAAAAAGAATTTTATGGATGTACTCTAATGGGAGAGCTGAAACCCTTCAAAGCAAGAGATTTCATTTATTCGTTTTTAAAAGAGAACCATTTTTTTTATTAACCTGACACATAACACTTTATTATAGGCAGCCTTTTCCCAAGTTACCCTTGGAGATCTGTGTGATTCAGTGAATAAAATTTGACAACATAAGAACATTAATCTACCTAAAAAAGCAGTAAAGCAGATAAAAGACCTGAAAAGCACATTGTTGAAGAGCACAAGCTTTTCTTGGACACAAGTTTTTTGGAATCATACTGGAAACTTTGAACTCTCAATATGTGGTTTTGTCAAAAACTCTATTTCATATTGTTATTTAGAAAGCCAGGACCTAATAAAATGCATTAAAAATATAGCACTAATGTTGCAAATACCCTGTTTACCTGTAGACCTACCGGTCGACCCTTACTCTTTATTTTGATAGAAATCAGGAAGCTGGTTAAGTTGTGAGTGAACATGTTGTCACGAGACCTGGATGTCTTACACAGAAGCATTTTTTGAAGCTTGATCAGAGAATAGAGATCAGCACTACAAGTGAACACAATGTATTGTCGCCCAGTTCTGAAGGTTACTACCAGGGTTCATACGAAGTCTGGATAGAGTACATTTCTCCTATTACATCTGACTTTGTCTAGTGTGAGAAATAAAAAATGAGCATTATGGACTAAGGAGGTTATGTTATGTTATTTTGCTTTATATTTAATTTATATTGGTTTATGTTGTTATTCCTTTTAATATTATTATTGTTTTCATTGGTATGATGCTAGCTAATTTACCATACTCGGTAGGTGGGTAGAGCCAAGTACAATGATTTCAGTTTCATCTGAGTCAGCCAGGCATTACTGCCCTTAAGGCATGCTTTAAGTTTATCTAAATATCTGGCTTGATTGATAGATTAAATTGGGTATCATCTGCATAACAATTAAAGTTGATATTGTTTCCTCATAATATTGCCTGAAGGAAGCATATATAAGGTGAATAGAATTGGCCAAGCACAGAACCTTGTGGAACTCCGTGACTAACTTTAGGGTGCTTGGAGGATCCATCATTAACATGTACAAAGTGAGACTGATCTGGTAAATAGGATGTAAACATGCTTAGTGCAGTTCCTTTAATGCCAATTGACGTCTCTGTAATAGGATGTGATAATATGTTAGTGTTTTTCTGAAATGCGAAACAATTTTCTTTTAAAAAACAGGCCACCATTAGTTGAACTGGTTTTACATTCAACAGCTACAAATGTGCAGTTTGAAACTTGTAGATTTCTTTTCCAGAGGCATGTGAGTAATTACACTCACCCTACCCTGCATTTCTGCAGCTAAGCTATTTCACCCGAAGCAAATGTTTGCAGTGAGAGTGTGCTCCAAGTCTGATTTACCGCTGATAGGCCCACAACAAGTGATGCACAGACACCTGATTAAAATTTCTGAACAAATAAGCCAATAACTTACAGTTGGATACGTGTACTTTATTCATATCTCATATATGTTTCTTTACATTTATACAAAAATACAGAATACAGTAGAGTTTTCACCCAGAATACCAACCGGGCAATAATTACATTTGCTTTTTGGCACCCAGACTTATTTCCTGCCTAGAGCCATTTCATTCACCCATTGAAGTGGGCTGGATTGGATCACTCAAGCCCAAAAGCACTGTTCAGGATGCAGCTCTACTCACTCTCAGACCAAACAACAACCCACAAAGGAACAGTATTTAAGAGCAGCCATTCTCTCGACTAATGCATGGCATTGCTTGGTTTCTGGCTTCCATGCATCAGACATACAGACTGTTTGAGGCTCTCTCAAAGACAGGAAAATGGGAGACCATGTTTAGTTTTTTTGTTATGTTTTGGGTTTTTTTGTTCACAGCTTAGAGCTGTTGCAGCTAATGATATTCATAGACTATGTATAAAAAGCAACTTTTGACATGACATATACCTTGTTTGTTAGTTTTCTTTGTGGCTAGACTAGCTTGTGTCTCTATCAGAATACTGGGGCACTGCACATAATAGTCTTCATGAAGAGACAAGAAACCTAAAGATGAACAGTGACAATCTCAGGTCTAAACTGCCATAGATAGTATGCTGTAATTTTGTTCAAAAATGCATTTTTGAAAAGAAACAATTGGCTAAAAGCTTTAAAATAATAGTACTCTACCACATCAGTAATTTCAGATATTCCTGCTAAATAGTACTGTTGCTGTGGACTATATGAACACCAATGTGGTATACTTTCTCTAACACAGACGCCGCTTGAAACTGCCATAGAGAAAATGGCACAGGTAATATGTCACCATTAATAGTGGTAATAATTAAGAGTGCTCTTGAAAAATGCATTTTTGAATGTTCAACACAACAAACAATACTTGACCACACCAAAGAAGCTATTGATGCTGAAACGTACTGTTGCTCTCAACTATATGAACACCAATGTGGTATACTTTTTGTTCTTTCTTCTCGTCTCCTCCTACAGGATAAATTCCCAACATATAGTCCCAAATACACATGAAACAAGCAGAGGGCGTTGAACCTTGTCCTAAAGGTTACAGAAATGACACAATCACTCCTGTTTATTCTTGTTGAGGGTTCAGATACTGTAGCACTGCTTTTCCAGAAAACGGTCCAAATCAAAACTGGGTACAGGTCAAGCCAACTAAACTAAACTAGTCAGAGTTTTGAGTTCAGTAAAAAAAAAAGGATGTAGTGATTTGGGATCATATCTGCTGGGTTATTGTGGTGAGACTAATCTAACCTGCCCTGTAATGATCTCTCCACTTTCTGCTACCACACAGGAATAGACAGGCTTTTGACATTTACACACAGAGTCAATCACACTAATCAAACAAGGCACAAAACCAAGAAGGGACATGGTACAATGTAAGACCACAAACATGATAGAAATCCTCAAACTAGATACAGAGACAGATGTTTGGGTCCCGCCACTTTGTCATTGTCAGCTATTCACAGCAGGGCGGCCTTATGATGGGAAAGGTCACAGCCAGCGTGTCCTGTTCACACTCCTCATCTTAATACCTGCAATCCATTATCGATCTGCTTTACTTTGTTCTCTGTTATCACAGAGACAGGGAGCACCTCCAGCTCCTAACTTATCAGATCTGATTTAATATCGGAGGCGCAGCCTGAGGGATTCTGCAATCGCATGTGATACGCTACCAGTAAATGATTTCCTGCCCTTCACATGGATCTTTGTATACCGGAGAGAAACAAACTCTAAAACTCACCACGCTTCTTTTGAAAGTTACACCACTATGCAACAGTTTTGAAGGAGATGACCGTACACGTCCTTTGACGGTGTATTATGGCGAAACATTAAGGCAAAATTGACTTTAGGTCCTCATGGCATTCCCATGTGGCGACCTTTGTGGATTGTGAAAATAACTAAGGTGCATGTCTGCAAGTTTCACAAACAGTGGCATCGTCCTTCAGCATTTCATTAGAATGTCAATCTGGATAAATGCACTAACTAGCTTTGTCAGATTTTCTATAATGGGTTTTATTATGCAAGCACAACCCTGATACTGGACAAAGGCAAAGTCAGTAAGAACAGATTAAACCATATGAGTGAACAGTCTAAGCTAATGGGATCGATACGCGAGTATATTTGGTAGTTGAGTGAACAGTCAAGAATTTAAATGTAATATCATATAGCATTTTTTTATTCCATATCATATCTTTTTCTTTTTACAAACGTCTTCCTTTTTACAAATTTGAGTGATCTCTTTTCATTTCCTGTCATCAAGGAATGGCCAGCAAAAAATCTCTCCTGTAACAGTTTTTGTCTTGCAAGCATAAAGGTGAGATAAAGTAAAAAATAAAGGCATTGTTGAGCTAACATTTACTACGGGAGGCCCATCGTTCTCTCACATATGTCTGACACCTGTCTTCTGATCTTTTTAAGTCCTGGATCCACAGAAGTCATCCCTGATACTCGTTAGCAGAAAGTCATTGCAGATTTCAATGGTGTAAATGTAAGTTAGTCAAAGCAGCATATTTTGTATATGTGTGTTTTTTTTCTCCATGTAATCCATTCACACAAACCTAAATCACCCGCGTCATAAAAACCAACAACAACAACATCATCTTCATCATCATACGAGGAAATGTAACTTGTTCTGGAATGTGTTTTTTGGGGTTTACAATGTGTTAGTATACAGATTGTTCTTTAAATGTGACCCATTAGTAGAGGTGCTCTTACATGATCGCTTGCAACATTTCAGTTGTATCAACAGCAGCAGCTCAGTGCCGCCACCAATAAATAAATACATCATACACCCCCGTCGGTACATGCCTAAACCAGACAATGTGACTACACCTTGAAACTTCAACGTTTAACATTATATTCTTTGGGAAACCCCGGACTAAGAGGAAGCTGTAGAGCTGTTGAGGATGTGGTTAACGTGAGGGTTACCGGAGGTAGTAATTCATGCCTCTGTTCACACAAGAGATAACCAGAGTCAGTCACTCTCTGCTTTGCTGTTTGAAGATGAACTGGCAGGCCCCAAAAACACAGGCAGACTGTAGCAACGAGCTGAGGGGGGGAAGCAAAGTTGTCCCCCAAAGAGTTCATGATGCAGCAGGTTCTGATCCAGAGAATCAAGTGAGGGAGTGGTGCGGGGGTTTCTCTCTGTTAAAATCTCAGTCTTTTGCAAAAACATGGGGTTAACGCAGTCTTATAAGAAAGGCGAGCGTATCCATATGGTAGCAGGCGTGATTTAACCAGAAGAATCTGCCGTGGTGAATCTGGAGAGCAGTCAAAAACAAGCCTTTTACCTCTGAGATCTCACTATGGAATTCAGCTTCATGTTCTTTGTTCATCACCTTTGGACGTCTACCGGAGAAAAAGAGTAGAGCCCTGTGAGAGAGAAGTGAGGTTTTAGAGCTCAGTGTCAGGCAGGGGTTCAAAACTTTCAAAAAAGATTAGAATAGAATTTAACGAAAATTAAAAATCTCACCAATTACGATGAAGAACACGGAGGGTAGAAGCATTACACTGTTTCAATGACGTTCAACTTGTTTCTGTAATTAGTACGGAAAGGAAAAAGAGCATCAGGGAAGGCTGTCAGGAGATGTCGAGAGCAATTTGCATTTTCATGCTTTATCGTTTTGCTTGTGAGTAAAAGTTGGCAAGGACAAAATAAAATTGAGAGTTCAGTTCTGCTCCAGTAGGTAATGAGACGTCTACAGAACCTAAGCCAGGGGTTTTCAAAGTCTGAGACTGTGGGCCTCCTGTTAGACAAAGCTTGGGAGAGGCAGCCTCTCACCCCCCTTAGTTTACTTGGTTTTGCTCAATTCCTAGATACTTATGGGATCATGATTATGTTATTTGATTCCATAGACACTCAGCAGTTGAGCCAAGATAACCTAACACGCAACACCAAATACATACAGAAGGTCTGTCCAGAAGCTTTTATTAGTTTCTGACTCTCGGATAATGACACAGGCTATTCTATAAGATCTCAATTTAATAACTAATGTAATGTAATGTTTTTTCACTTCCATTCACTGAGTCTCCACCGAAACTGTTTGGGCCGCCTCCCGCTTTGAAAAGCCTCTGGCTTAAGCCATAATGATTTAGAAACCTACAAAAGCTTTCTATATAAGCGTATTGCTCTCGTCCAGGGCCAGATTAACCTGTTGAGGAGCCCCTGGGGCTAAGATTTGATGATGGCCCCAATTAAAGCAGCACAACTGTGATTTAGATTTGCGCTTCAAGAAAGCTGGGGGACAAAATAAAAAAAGATGGTCAGAATTGAAGCAGCACAGGTAGAAATACCCTTTTGATCCCTTGTAGCTTATGTAAAAATATCTGTCATTACAAAGCGCTCCTAATTTTTATTAAGTTGAAATATTTATGGTCTTTGTTGACTTTGTTGTCTCTGTCGACTGTATCTGTCTGCTCCTGTTTTGCTTTTAACTTAACTTTTTTAATTCGGCTAATGCATTCATATCACAAACCCACAGAGAGTAAATGTGCAAATATATGAATAAATAATACTCAGTTTTTCTTTGTTTCTTCCACTGAATACAATTAGAGCCTGTCCCAGTGTCGGCAGCCATTTGGTATGGAGCGACTAATCAATTTGCAGCGTGAACTGGCAGTGAGGGGAATAGGTTCCTGTTGAAATTCTGTACTGACTGCAGAGAAGAAGCTCACTTTTCTGATATTTCAGCATCTAGTGGAGGTGCAGTCCCTTCTGTTCCTGTGAAGAGTGCATCTTCTCCAGGATTCTGTTGAAGATCCTCCTCGTTCCTCCGTGATCGGACCTGTTTCGGAGTAGGAAATCATTTGTAATGCCAAAACTCTCGGTTCACCCTGAAACCACCACAACGCAGATCAAAACAGTCTGCGCGGCATCTGCAGAAAGTTAAAAGGCCATCGAAGGTTGTAATAAATTCCATTTAACAGAGCGGTATCTCTGGGCAATAAAACAGACCACTAAAAAACAATATTTCCGGAGTGCCTAAGGAAGTTAAACAGTGCCAGGGGTCAAAGGTCAGCTCACCTTCCACACAAACAGAAATACGAGGGCTAGGAGTGGAATGAACAGTAAGGAGAGAAGGCTTCGCTCCACCACCTCCGTCAGGATGCTCGCATTATGATCTGAGACACAAAAGAGAAGAAACAAAACGTCATTTTCTCTCCTCTGACTCTCAACACTGTTTAGTAACAAATCATGATTCAAGAGGCTTTGAAGTATTTCTTAACGTCCTGGATGATAATGCATTTGACCGAAAGATGTTGGTGATTTATAGATTGTTTTAACCTCCAGTGTTGCTCATAGTGTTCATAATGTCTATATTGAAATAATTTCGGGGTGTGATCAGGTTAAAGACCATCAACCACTAACACACAGTACTTTACATTACTGTTAACATCCTGCACAATCAACAGGTGACTTTCAGTGGCAAAGAAACAATAAACTGATAAGCAGCCTTCAACTATTGATTATAAAAATCACTGTAAAACACTGACTTTACAACAAAGTAGTCCTAAACATGTACAAATAATCTGCTTTGAATTTAGTTTTTTGTCTAATAGGTTTTTATTTCTACAAAAAAGTTCATTTAAAAGTTAAAAAGTTGTAAAAGCACATCTACTCCTATATATGCTCATTTCTTTCATTCTACAAGTTTATCTGCTGGACACAAGACGTCTCCTACTTTCACACCACATTTGCATAAGTCTGGCACTGCCCAATGATTTGCTTCCGAAATAAGTCACACTGATACATGCAAGTCTTAAATTGAAACTTTACATCTAAACTACCTTCTATTGTCAAACTGCACGTTTGATATTTACAATGCGGAACATAATTATGCATTACGGACAAACATCCACGAGAAGTAACAATAAGCAAACACATTTTTGAGGCGTATGTAATTACCATGTTCCTGCAATTCACCCACGCTGACAAATACATGACACCACGAAGCCACAAAAACTAAGATGAATGATATCTTCTGTCAGTTATTTTCCATTTCACTAGACAAAGTGGTCGACGGGGCCACTGTATGAGCCGAAAGGAAGCAGACTTTAATGACTATGTTTACATGCACACCATTATAGCAAATATGACAACATTCCAAGGGTTAAACAGATTATTCTGTTTGGATATTCGGAATTAGGCTTTATTCCAATAGTAGCTTTTTTCGATTGAGACGTGGGATATGGGATTGTTTGGACATGTACAGTATCCAGCGCGTCTCAGTGGGACTCTTGCCTGTTTATGCTCAGCTCTGTGCAGTTTGTAAGGCTGTGGGTAGAGATGCATGCGCAGTAGAACACGTTTCTGGTGGGGAGGAGAAACACATCTACTTTTAAACATGGTGAACTTTGATATGAACAGGTTTTTTAGGTTGAAGGTGAAGGTCGAACCAGGGGGGAGGCTGAGTTCCCACGGTCAAACAAGGGGTGGGAAAAGTTCAAGAAGTAAAGAAGCAAATCGGCTCCGCTTGATAAAGACATGTTAGGGCATCGACCCTTGTCAAACACACGCGGAGTATGCACAGCTGCATGTAAACGTAGTTGTGTCATTACAATCGCTTTACAGAATGGAGGGATTTTTTTTAAAGTTTGTCACATTTCATTAATCACTTCCTCAGTACTACTGCATACGTTTCTGTACAAATGGTTTAAAAACATTAACATTTTCTGTTAAACCCACATGACATGCAGCCAGTCACTGAAACAGAAAAGGACACATTTTTCAGATGGTAGCACTCTGCAAGGGAATCACGCAGGCGGCTAGAGATAAGGCTTTTTGTAGCAGACAAGAAGAGACACAAGACTTGATGAGGAATTTGCCCCACTGAGCATCGTTAATCAAGTGACAGCCGCTCCGGGGAAATAGGCTGACTTTCTGCAGAATGTGGCAAAATACTGTAGCCGGCAGAAGCTGCCGCTTCGACACACCAGCTGGGCTGGTTTTGCAACCCGATTATGTACCTGACACTTAACACACTTACGTGGTTTGCAGCCTGTTGCACACTCTGGGCCTTTACTGGTGGACGTGGGTGATTCTGTGGGAAGGGGGGGGGGACAAAAACAGAGATGGGCTGGTGAGTTCGGGGTCACGAGAGGAGACAGGCAAAAAATGATAGGATGGATGAAAAAGGTTGGAAGAGTGGAGTGTTAGTGCCGGAGGATGAAAACACTTCATTGTCAGGTGCTAAAAATTAAACTCAACGCTGCCTCTCTTCCCCCCCCCCCCCCCCTCACTTCACACAT